>JZLH01S0070229.1:15357-30061 GCA_001188425.1 Eucidaris tribuloides
ACCATAGAAAATAAAAAAGTATTCTTCTTTTTCTTGCAAACTGTGTGTTTTTGTGTGTGAACCGCAATTTATGTTCATTCCAGTGCTATTTATAGTATTTACATTATAATACACTTTAGTAATTAACATTTACAAATATTTAAAAACTCGTACAAATATGACCTTACCGGGGCTCGAACCTGCGACTTTCCGCACGTGAGACGGATGTTCCCACTTGGCCAAGACGCTGGCCGTGAAGGGTGTATTTTCACATAGTTATTTATTGTTGAAGCCGAAGGTGCATTACTTTCATCCTTTTAAGGTGCATTATTTTCATCCTTTTATGGTGCAAACTTTGGACCTATAGGCCGTTTTCGTAATATATTCAAATTCCATGCATACTTTTTAAACAAAGGTTGTTTTTGACAACCTGAAAGCTTGTCTGAGCTTGTCCGACATAGAAAATAGTATATGCAAGTTGCATTTTCCGGATTGAAATTGTATTCATATAGAAACAGATGGTAGAAATAGCTCACACCGGGCTTCAAAAGAGAAAACATCAATAAATTTGCATAAAATTAATGCGCACCTAAAAGGTGCAAACTTGCAAACATAATGGAGTGGGGCTAGCGCTCAGCCGTGAAAGGTGCAGAATTGCTCGAATACCGCGGTAGAAATTGCTCTGCACCTATTTCCACAAAGTTGCACCTTGTGCGCACCTTTATTTTTTTTAGTGTGTATACATGTATGGTCTCCCTGCAGTATAGAATTCCATATATTTGTGAGTACTTCTGTAGTAACATATCATTTAGTAATTCTACTAATTGTTTCTAGTTTTTAGGCGTTTGTAGTTTATAGTGCATATCAACATCGATCATGCACAATTTTCAAACATATTTTTAAGTTAGTTTCGTTTTGGCAGTATCAGAGGTTCAATATTTCCGTATAATATATGCATATTTTATCAAAATCCCCACATCATCAAATACAATGTACATTCTGCTTGATGTTCGCATTATGCTGAACTACTTGGAAACATACATTTATCTTATTCTATCGTTGCATCAACAACAGGGTTAAAAACAATTGCGTTTTATTCTTTATCAGATGATACCTACTCATATACGTGTTGGCAGGTTTGGTGGTTACAAAATACTACAAGGAACACATTTTGTCTGAGCCATACCTCTCACTTGGTATAATTTTATCTCTAAGTTGGGTAAATCACTTATTTTGTTTATCATGAATATATAGAAAACATAATGGAAACATTATGCTCGCTTATGTTTACAGCACTGAAAAAGTTATAGCATTCGACGCGTCTACATATAGGCTACTTTTATCATTCTATTGGCGTCTTTACCTTTTTGCACGCCACATTCTTTGTTACAAATCAAAATGTATAATTATAATCCGTAATTCTATAAGAAACAAGCGGTTTTTGCATGGCGTAAACATTGGTCCACGCACACAACACATTCAAGCAGTATCGCTGCATTTCTTAGTTGTTAGAAACCATATTAAAGACACTATACACTATAACACTGTGGAAGCCCCATTAAAAAAATTGTCAAACTTTGCTATCTGGCATATCTGACAGTGTTTGAATGGACAAATAAACACCACAGAACACACAATTTTAAACAGTTTTGCTGTCACCAGTAAAATATTACAGATGAAAATCGGCACATGAATTAATTCTCAGTTGAGAACAATTCTGCCACACAGCAGTCTATGGGGGAGAACTGGAATAGTTGCTCAATGATTTTCACTTTTTAAAAGCACTTAATGGTCGTTTTGAACTGCAATTTTTTCAGGGCTTCATTAATAGACATTATCAGAGACACTGGTAGCATGAGGAATCATGAAGTTCAGATTTTTTAAAACTGGAAACAGTATACGATACCTTTAAGGAGGAGAAAGGTAATTATTACGATTAAGGAGTTCAATTGTTCATTCAACATTATAACAAAAGTGGACGACACAGTGTTGATATGACTCAACACATGACGTGATACCGCCAGTGATGTCAAAAATAGCGCAAACCCATCCAAATAATAAGACCTGTCATTTTTTTCTAAATTAAATTGGTTCTTTTCCTGTGAAATATAAATATAATTGTTCAAAAAACACACAAAGACAATTAAACGGTGACTGTTTTAATTCCTTGTAAACCGAGTATAATTATTCTTAAATCCTTAAAAGTTGACTAAAACGTTATTTTTGCATTGGTTTCAGGTGGAATCAAGCCAATGGTCCATAAAACCTAGGAAGTGTTGATTAAACGCTAGAGAGTCGTAAATATAACTGTTGGATTTGCATAGGGTTCTGATTGTGTTTCACATGTTGGAAGGGCTGTTATTTTACTATGGAGAAAAAAAATTTTTTTGGTTGTTTTTTTGCCTTGACGCACAGGTTGTCAAATGGTTCATCTGAAGGACGTGCGAAAATCAGTTGTAATCGAAACATTTTATGCATTCTTTATTGTTGTTTTCAAATGTAGCGGGAAGTCGAATCACTGACGTACTGGCATATCCTTTTCTATTATTTTGGAAAACAGTGTTGCCGTTTTTAACGTACATGTAGCATTTTTATAGGTATATGTGCATAATCTATTGACTAAAGAAGTGAGATTGCTGCTAGCATGTAACAAATTACGGCGTAACACTGTGTCACCTAAACTTTACACATTTTTTTAAAAAGAATTCAGGATGTGTTAACGGTAAATGACATGACTGGGGGTAGTCTTCAACTTGAGCTGAAACTACTCTAGAATCAAGTAAACTACTCAAGGATTCTCCTGTGCAAATCTTGAAGTCAAACGTTGACTCATTCTAAAATAACTAATGTCAATATCACTCGTTGCAGGCAAACATGCTGTGTGGCTCTCTATGGGCCCTATTTTTATCGTGCCCCGATAAAATTAATGTTCATGCTTGATTCTTGTTAAGTAAGCAAATTAGAGACAAATCCTTCCAGCTGGGAGATCCACTCCAGCTGGTGTATAGTTGGTATATATTTCAACTCATTTGATTCTTGAGACATTTTCAAGTGTTCCCAATCATGTTATTTCTACCACTCCAGTGGGAATTCAAGTTTATGTACTCTCACCCTCTGGAATAACCACATTTCTCATAACATCTGCGTAACAGCTAGTCGGACTACCGCGCCATCAATCGCTCCTCTTCCATGTCTACTGCAATTGCACTACACTTTGACATTCAGAGTAGGGTCGTGGATATCAAAAGAGGTGGGCGGAGACTTATGGGGGTGCACCTCGTACAATTGCAGGTTTAGAGATAACGTACAGGCCTACAATCATTTCCCACATTTTGGGGGATAAAATTATAATAAACTTCTCAAAAAAATTCCGCAACTCAACTTTGAGCGTCGATATCTCTCTTGTCATTATAGTATAATACTTGGTATTAATATTGTTGAAAAGCCTGTTTACTATCCTTTACAATGATACCTCATTTGTCATGACATGGATTCATGGAATGTGCAAGACATTTTAATAAGGGGCCAAGTCAAAAGTGAAAAGCTGCAAAATGCATTGTTCGTCTCCAGTTCAGTGTTCATTTATGGGGTAGAATGTGTAATGATGTTGTTATGGTTTTCATTGAAACGTTATGTGTTGTTTTCTCGTTTTATTTTGAATATCAAATATGATTTATGTGGGTAATTGTGAAACCATCATTGTGTTTGAATTTCATCAACTTTCTTCAAGTCAAATTACGTTTTTCAACCAAAAATCTAGTTATCCATTAGTACAGCGGAAAGAAATCTCTAGATCACAGTTTGAATCACTCTCCACAAAGCAATGGAAAGCAAGTAAGGCAATATAAAGTTATTCTTTATTGCTGTATTTACAGAACACTATAATAAAAAAAAATGTTAAATTCTCCACAGAATAAGAGAATACACATTTGATACTCATGTATAACCACCTCAAGATCAAACTGATCCATATACACTCTGTGCATACTGTAGGAATTTGCCAATGACAATAATGGTTAATTTTTGCAGCTTTTCACGTTTGACTTGTCCCTGGGCCCGGGACTTGTCCCCATACTCATGTGTTGTACATATTCCATGATTTCAGAATCATTACAAATGGGTTGTCATTTTAAAGGTGCGTAAACAGGCTTTTCAGTGATACCAATATCAAGTATCATACTTTAATACCAAGAGAGCTATTGGGCGATGATAGTTGAGTTTCGGAAGTTTTTTGAGAAGTTTATAAATATAAAGCCTGTTACTTATAATTATAGAGTGATGAGAAGGGGAAAGAGAATGAGAAGAATTTCCTGGGTGCTAGCCAAAGTATTAAACACGCGTAATGAGGAAACGAGAGAGGATATTAAACTGGGCTGAATGAGTTTATCATAACAAGGAGGAATTGAAAAGAGTGGGGGAGGTAAGGAAATTGGTCAATACCTGGATGAGAGGTAAAATAAATGAATGACATACCCTGGGACATGATGGGGTGCTAAAAGTTGACATCGAAGGAAGGCTGGAAGCGGAATTGTAATAATTATAATAATAATGATATAAAGATGAAAATGAAATGACGGCGAAGAAGATCATAGTGAAGAAGAAAAACAGAGGAGGGGAAGAAGCAGAAGAAGAAGAAGAAGAAGAAGAAGAAGAAGAAGAAGAAGAAGAAGAAGAAGAAGAAAAGATGAGAAGGGGGGGGCAGGGGGAGGAGCGGGAGGAAGAAGAAAGCCGGTAACAGGAAATCATTTGTTGAATGCAAAGCAACCAGTAATGTTGTTGGTAGATGAACATGATCTTTTTGTTGCATACTTTTCCAAGTTCACGAAGTATATTGTGTGATACATCACGGACAGTGACTGCAGTCCTCTTCCAACTCCAAACCTAGTAGGGGGGGGGGAACCTGCCCACAACATCGATCAAAAGAAAATATGTCACTCCAGGGACGTCAATCCATTTTATTTTTCTGATAAGAGGGGGGGGGGGCAAAAGTAAGAAGGTTTTTTTTTTTTTTTGATTCGGCGCGCCCTCGCGCCCCAGATTGCAATATAAAATTTTCCAACCCCCCTAAAATCATGTAATACACAGATATACTATGTTTAGTAGTATGTTTATGTTTATTTTATTTATAATGGTTTTGTAGTGTCTTACACTCCTTGCATTATAAATTTCATGATTTTTTTCGCAAGTTATCAAAATTATTGGTCAGAAATGGATATGTTTACCACTCCCAATATTTTCATTCGGGGCGACTGCACCCTCAACTCCCAGGATCACCCCCCCCCCCATGGTGCTTTACTATACACCCAGAACACTGCTTCTAAATTTCACAAAGTCGAGTTACTATAAAGTTATGATAAGGGTTATGATAATGAATGATGCAAAAGGTAATCATAATGTCATTCAAGTTTATCTCTCTCTGTATACATGTACATAAAAATACAAAAAAAACATGCTATATCATTGTTGTACTTATAATATAATACTAGAACTTAGAGACGATCGATGGTTCATTTTAATCACGCATTTCGTATCGTTTAAAATGTATATATCATGAGACAAAAAGGTCATTTCCGAAAAATTGACATTATGGATTCATATAAGATATTGCGTGACATCATCATGTTACATTGCAATGGGATTTTACTTAAAGTTCCATATACGTATTGGGATCCGCGTTACTTATTAATGATAAACCGGGTAAAGGAAACGGGGTCTCATGTGACGAAAATTAGAAATTAGGAACGGGATCTACCGACAAAAGAGATTGTGAAGACAGCAAGCTTCTCTCGTGCCTCTTATCTCGAGAAAAAAAGTGCAATATTGGCCACGAAACAGGATACATGAAACCAAATATGGTTGAAGGTATGGCGACGAGGGTGCATCAAGTCCAGGCAATGTTGCCGTTCATAATAAGTTAGTGATCATCCCCTTAAGACCGTGTACACAGTAAATTCCAAATTAAACAACCTGTGTAAATTGTACAACCTGGCTTACGAACTGATCATTTTGTTGTTTAAGCAAGTCTTTAAAGTTAAACTGCAATTTTCAAGTTTTAATATTCACTGTTCAAAAAATTGAACATAACTGTTTAAATGTGTAAACTCTTGTTTAAACTTTTAAACAGTATACATGATTATTTTAAATGTAGTAAACCTGGTTGTATGAAAATTTATGCAGCGTTTTAATATAATATAAGTTAATATTTTGTGCGGTATTTTACAATGCTGTGTATATTATTCACTTTCTTTCCTCTCGCTGATTGTATTGCCAGTTGAGTTCAATTAATGCGCTTCGCGCGTTGTCGGACAAACATCTTAAAATGACCCCCTCCTCAAAAATATTAAATCCTTCAAACAAATCACCATTAATTACGTGGATGGGAAATAAGTGAAATGGTGTCCGACCGAGTGATATTGGTCAAATTCGAACGATATTTTGAGCAAACTGACCAGACTATTGGTCCAAATCACCCAAATTTGGGTTGATTTTGACAGGTTTTGAGTTATTTTGACCAATCATTATTATGATGACATTAACCAGTAATGAAGCTTAGGTATACAGTAGTATAAATGAATTGTGTGTGATTGGTAAGCGTATATTAAAATATATTATCGAAAGTTATATAATGCAAGGAAGAAATCTCACATGACCACACAATTTCAACTACTGTATAAGCAGCGTCCATATAAGTAATAACCAAGTCATAGCTAAAAGTAGAATTTCACTCAAGGTGTTTAATTTAAGCACATAGGTTTTTTCCCCAATAAACAGAAATCCACAATGGTGTTAATTTCCAACACTCTTGGTGCGGAAGGTGTATTGGATTCGGCGTTGAAGTTTGTATTTAAATTACACCGAGGTTTTTGACATTTTACTTCGAATTGGTAAAGGGGCAACACCATGCATGGGTATCAAACTCAATACCAGAAGTTTTACAATGTGGTAATGGTATTAACTGTTCATGTGGGAAGTTTGAAACGGTAGCTTACATGGTGTTTTGTTATGTGTTTTATCCGAGAGGAATATGTTGAAAAAAGGCAAAAATAGATCTAAAATAGCGTTGCATTGTTTGTCACTACAACAAATCTATGGATCTAACGAGTTGATTATTTTTTTTATTTATACATGAATGTCTCCAGTTGGTATGTACAAATAAGGTTATTACTTTCGAAACCTTCATTTTTTTTTTTTTTTTGTTATGAGACCGACACAAATGCGTAGGCAAGGGGCGAATGGATCCATATAGCCCCCTCCCGAAAGGGGAAAAAACAATATGATACATCTTTCACGCTGTAATTTGGTTAAAGCTTATATAGTTTTGGTTGAAGCTGCAACCTTTTCATCAATCTTTTACAAGTATTTTATTTTCATCCAGACATAAAAAACATCAAACTTACTGAATTGTTTGTTACAGTGATTTTTTTTTATTTTTAAATTGTTGGAGAGCAGGGTAGCAATATATGAGCCTGATCGGTTAAAATGAGCATTGGGGTAAACAATTCATTTTTATGTTCTTATGATGTACTCACTGCCAGATCTTCCATTGATATCTAAAGTTACTAAAAGCCATATTTGTTTATTTGGTAAGGTCCGGAAAGCGACTGGAATGACTCACTTTCGAATAGGGGTGTTGAACGCTGCTGTCACGGACGGACATTTTGAGAAATATTGATTTTGTCCTATCTTGACAATCATTAGATCGTCTTGAGTTTTGTTTGCAAGTAATTATAGATGAAACACCACTTTGCTAAAATGCAGAAAAATATTGTGAAATATTTGTACAAGAATGGTCATACCGCATTTTTATATTCATTTTTATGCAAATTTGTCCGTCCGTGACAGAAAGAAAATGTAAAAGTTTTTTGTTCTATTGCTGGAGTCATAAATTTGAACAAAAACATGCTGAGCTATCTCACTAGCAAAAGACCTATAATGTGTATGTATGAAACCCAGATCAATTAAATGTTCATATACTAAATATGAATTTGAATATTGTCACGGACGGACAAAATTTTGTCACGGACGGATATTTGCATTATACGGCAATGTATAGGGGATTTCTTATTCAATGATTTTTTAAATGTGTTTTATCAGTTTGGGGAGATATTTCATTACATAAATCCAATAAATGATATTGTAATTCGTAAATATACCCCCAAATAATCCCTACCCCAACACACACTCACATACAAGTGTTTTCATGCCCCCGCAGACGAAGTCTCGAGGGGGCATTAAGCGTTGCCCCGTCAGTCCGTTCGTCCGTCCGTCCCCCTAACCTACGATGGTAGTTATAAAAAAAAGAAATTGAATCAAATCACATGTCAAGTCAATTTTAGTCACATTTAAGTCATTTAGCTCTCATAAAAATGCTTAATCCTGATCAGATGTAATCAATGTTAGATATTGAATTTGAATAGAACTAAATTATTTATCATAGTTTTAACCAGTATGTTACCTATACATCTTAAATTTAATTTCAATCCTAATCCCAACACAAACCCAAAACTTTTATACGTCGTAAATTGCTTAATACTGATCTTTGTATTCACTCATTTCGGGCACTTTCAAGGTGACGGATGTTAATTGTGTGTGTTGTTGTGTGTGTGTGTGTGTGTGTGTGTGTGTGTGTTGGTGTGTGTGTGTTGTGTGTGTGTGTGTGTGTGGTGTGTGTGTGTGTGTTGTGTGTGTGTGTCGTGTTTGGGGGGGGGGGGTGGCCTGTATTTTTTAATAGATGGGTTGTGTCAAGAACAACTTTTACTTTGGACAGTAGGCATTGTTTTCTACTCAGTACAATAATGAACATAATGCATGAAATAATTACGTACCGTCCACACATGTTAACATATAAACACAAATATACACACACTTACACACATCACACAATAGGCTACGTCATACAAATATCACACGTACACCATAACGACAAACATACACACAGAGACACACATACACATAAGATGCACACACACACACACACACACACACACACACACACACACACACACACACACACACACACACACACAGAACGCTGTAACTCTTTATACATTGGAGTGGAAATCCTCTTTAAGGAGTCGTACGATAATTTTGAGTGCGATTAATTGGCGTAAATTCGTGATGTTATCATCGGGGGGGGGGGTCTATTCATTCACCCCCTTTCCCTCGATGAATGGGATTCCCTCACAGAATTTTGCCAGTGGCGCAGTCCACTACTTTGAGAGTAGAATTTCACTCGTACAGAATCAATCCCACTCTTTTACAAAAAGAGAATATTTAGACACTCACAACGCACAAAGAAACATAGACACACATCCAAAACTATTGCCCTTGAATTATCAACCTCAAATTATAAATTCATTTATAAATAATGTATTAAGTCGGAGACAAAAGCAAAACAAAACAAATTTATACATGCAATAATTCTTTTATTTTCCATACAATACAACGAAATTTAAATTATAATCAAAATCTCCATCTGTTTAGAAAATTCAGTAATATCATATATTTTCATATAAACTGAAAATATTGGGAAAGTACAGTTACCGCCAGTTTTAATATTTCACAAGTTGTCTGATAATTTAGTTCTTTGCTTTTACTGGTGAAAGCATTATCCCTATGGCACGGGATATGGCAACACTGTCAATAAGTAATACTAACAATATAGTAAAAAAATATTAAAAATAGTATGAAGTAAGAATAATGACCGTTGTCTTATGCAATCAGCAGAGAAAAGAGACAAACTATGATAAAGCATTTGTTGTCATCCCACTTAGCACGTACCGGTACAACTTACAGTCATGCCACGCCATCACGTGAGCCATCTGTCGGATAAAGTTGTGGTTATTTTGCTGATTTAAACACGCACGGAGTGAAAATACAATCACCACCGGGGTAATTTTATTCTATTTTAATCAAATACTTCAATTTGTTTCAAGGATATTTGATATTATATTGATTCTCTTTTGTTTGCGGTGCTTTTAAATAGTAGCAGGTATCGTGATGGTTGTGTCATCCAGCAAAGATATACTTTCTGTTATGTAATTAAAAGGTGATCCGACTTTGTGCTCGGGTAATCATGGCTCACACGATTTTGTTTAAAGCCACTGGCTAACATTGATCACGGTTTAAAGATTGTGAGCTACAAAATCGTCCATGCTCTAAGTGTCTTTGGTAAGGTCTAAAAATGAAGCCCTGAAAAAATTGTACTTCAAAGTGATGATTTAGTGCTTTAAAAGAATGAAAATCAACAAGGACTCAAGTTGACCAAATTCACCTGCCCATTTCCTCCCATAGACTTACTGTGTGTAGACCTGACTAATTCATAGTCGGGTGGAGTATTAATTGCTTATTCATGCATACCATGCCAGGGGCTGCATAACTTTCCAAACTTTGGTATTCTAGGGCGTTTATTTGTCCATTTGAACACTACTATGTAGCTCACATATCCCAGTTTGACAATTTTTTTTAACTTGAAGCTCCACAATGTTAGCCTATTACTTTAAGGTTTGGGTTTGGGTTGTGAGTTCAGGTTAAATATCAATGAAGGAGCAATTTTCATCTTAAATATATTCAAAATATTCAAACCAATCATAAACTTTATAGTAACATAACAAATCATGTACAGCGAAATTACAATGAACGAAGGAATGGTCCCCAAATGAAGCAGACTATACAATTGGCGCCCATTATAATGGAATGTAACATTAAATTAGATCATGTACATCATCGCCAACTTAAAAATTTTGAGACTCAACTTCACATTTGCTGTTTACACGTACAACACCAATAAAACAAATGTATTTAATCATGATACCATATAATAATATTTGCAGTATAAAACAAAACATTACTGTAAACTTGTGTGTGTGTGTGTGTGTTTGTGTGTGTGTGTGTGTGTGTTTGTTGTTGGTGTGTTGTGGTATGTGTGTGTGTGTGTGTGTTGTGTGTGTGTGTGTGTCGGTGTGTGTTGTGTGTGATGTGTGTGTGGTGTGTTAGGTGGTGTGTGGGTGTGTGTGTTAGTGTGTGTGTGTGTGTGTGTGTGTGTGTGTGTGTGTGTGTGTGTGTGTGTGTGTGGTGTGTGTGTGTGTGTCGTGTGTGTGTGTGTGGTGCTTTTGTATGTGTGTTGTGGTTGTGTGCATGATGTGGGAAGTGTTAAATGTTATAAGATGAACAAAATTAGAATCATCTTTTTCTTTTTATAACTTTCGCTGGATGAACATAACATGCTCAACACGCAAAAATTTCCCCAAAATATAAATTTTGCAATAAAAAGCGCAACCCTTTCCCTGGCCTTTTCCCACATTGGCAGCTCTATTTCAGGTGCAAAGTTGCACCATAAAGATAAAAATTTTGCATATTTTGAACATTGGTGGGGAGGGCGAATGGTCTTGATCCCCTCCTACCCCCCCCCCCGCCGTTTGACAGTATAAAAGCCAGTATGATTATAACCATGCACGATGTTGTTTTATTCTAATATTTTTCTTACAAAAGCAGCACCCATATTTTTTACTACATAATCCCCTTTTTTTGGTATTCAATATTTTGGTATATATCGCCCCCCCCCCCCCAATTAGAATCGCTGGAACCTCATGCGAACTGAAGGTTAAGTACAGTCCGGAATGCGCAAGGCTTTCCAAGGTTAACGGACTATATTAACGATGATTTTCGGACATCCGAAATCCGTTTGGACTCAAGTATCGGATATCCGGATTCCAAAATATCCGTTTTAAGTCAACTCTGAATATGAGAATATATTGCCTTCTGACAAATCTTTCCAGAATTTTATATCAATTCTCTTTGGCAAATGATGGATTCATGCGTGAACTGTATTGTTCAAATCAGCTCAGTAACGCTGTTCGTTTGCACTTATTTGCCCAAAAAAAATCATATCTGTCATTCTCATACACAAAGTGGAACATTAGTTGTGTATAGATACAAACACAAAACATTCATATCTCAAACTTTCACTAACATCGCTAAAATTCTAGTGTTAAAAAAAGTACCGGCACTTAAATGCATAATCATAATAAGCATACGTGTATTATGATCTATTATTCTATTAACGGGAGTTCTAATTTCTTTCTGTAAACTTTTCTTGTCAATGCAATATATATCAAAAAGAAATTACCATAAATCTCGTAACGGTTTGGTTTTCTCTTCGGAAATCTCTTTCTTTCTGTCTTTGTTTCGCCACGAAATTAGCTGTCGCTTACGGCTTGCACTGGCACTGTTTTCACCGGTTCGAGTCAACCGCGAAAGTGTCGAAAATAGAGAAACTCTTGTTTTAAAATGATGGAAAGACGGCCCGATGGCAATGTTCCATTACTAATTAATATGATTGCCTTCTTTGCCTGTCGGCCTGCATTTATGATACATTGTATACGGAGACCTGGTACCCGGGGAACTTGGCAGCAAACCATGTCGGGAAATCAGTGGAATCGCGGAAACGTTTAGGCAACAGGCATATCGATTGTCTTCTGTCGTTGTCCGAGTAAAAAAAACTGCACTCACATGCATACAGACACGCACACACACACTTCTACTATACAAAAAAAAACCCCGCTCATCCCTACACTCATCCCCATCCACACACATACACACATATGCACACACATATATACGTATACACACACGCACATGCACACATACACTCACCTATACACACACACATACACACTCGTACGCACGCACACACATAAACACACACATACATACACACACAACCACGACACACACGCAAATACACACACAAACACGACGCACGTCCGACTCACACAAACGCACACACACACACACACACACGCGCGCGCGCGCGCGCAAACACTGACAGACACACACACAAACATACACACGCATTCGCACATACAAACACTGACAGAAACACATAGAAACACACACACATACACGCATTCATACACACATTCACACACACACACATTCACTCACACGCACAAAGACACACAAATTTACACACAGACACACATACACATTTACACGCATACATACATACATACATACAGACAGACAGACAGACAAACATATATTTTTTCGCGCTTTTCCCACATGATATTCAGTTTTAAAATTTGCGTTTACTATATGGAGAAAAAACCTGATGTTTTCTTAACTGTATTGGTATCACCTTAAGAAAGCATTGTGTACGCCTAATTATACGTGAAGACGCAAGAAAAGTATAAGAAGGGATTTAAACCACATAAACGACATGCCTGATGCCACATTTCTGTTAGTGAGAAGGGGCACAGTCATTTGGCAGTAAGTAACTAAATAAGTAAATAAATAAACAAGTAAGTAAACCTACCAAGTAAGTAAGTAAGTAAGTAAGTAATTAAGTAAGTAAGTCAGTCAGTCAGTCAGTTATCAAATCAGTAAGCAAGTCAGTAAGTAAAGTAAGAAAGTAAGTAAGTAAGTATGTATGTATGTATGTATGTATGTATGTATGTAAGTAAGTATGTGTGTAAGTAAGTACATAAGGGGAAATCCGAGGGAGGGTGGGGGACGTGTTCCTCCCGTCGAATTGACAGGCGGCGAACACAATAACAATAACTGAGGATCTAGGACCTTTCTTGCTTGTCACCTTCATTTGCACCCTATATACCATAAGTAAATTAGTAAGTAATTAAACAAATAAGTAAGTTAAGTAAGTAGTAAGTATTTAGGTAAGAAGTCAGTAACAATTAATCAACTAAGTAATAACTTACACAAATAAATGAGTATGTAAGTAAGTAAGTGGGCAAGAAAGTAGGTGTGCAAGGAGAAAGATAATTAAATGAATGAATGAATGAATGAATCAATCAATCAATCAATCAATCAATCAATCAATCAATCAATCCACCAACAAATTATTTGCAGCACCGAATACACCAATAACGGGCATCTGTAAAATTTACACGTGGTAAACATTTTGACACTGTCCTGTGTGTCAGCCAAACAAATCTTCATCACATAAATCATTTCAATCCATTGTCTGTACTATGGAATCAAAGAAAAATCAGTGAGTTAACACAATAGGGCACACGAGTACTAAATATTGAATATGAAAATCGTTGTACATAAATCAAAGCCCTAATATAGTTCTGGTTGATCAGATATTTTTCTTAAAATCATTCACAAAGTGTGTTATTGTCACGAAAACAACATAGAACTTACTGAATGGGATATTGTGATGTTTAAACATCGGTATGTAGTTTCATATTAGGCGGTTTAGTTTTTCAATTTATTATTTTCATATCAAATAAATTCTCGTCAATTTTTCAAAAAAATGATTGTGTTATATTCAGGGTATAGTAGATGATATAGGACTTTCTACAAAGAACAATTTGAGAGAATTCCATTTTCACCACATACCAAAACTATACCGTACATGGCCTTTAATATTCATATAGATGTTATTTACATTAAGTTTATATTATAAATAGATAGATATAATTAATATAAGTAAATGAATAAAAGTGAACTCAGTGTATACTTAGTCGTATCTTTCGACTTCGCGAGTGCAACCGCTGCTATTCAGTCCATGTATCATGATAAGTGATCGGACGTTATGATTTTTGCTAAAATTTAACCGGCGGCACGCCATCTTTCTTTGATAATATCAATGATGATAAGTTAATGATATTAATTGTCTCTGAAAATGATGACAAAGGGGGGGGGGGTATTTACTAAATATATTGATAAACTAGAGAAGTTCGACTACGCGTAGTCGATGGGT
>JZLH01S0070231.1:0-19889 GCA_001188425.1 Eucidaris tribuloides
TTCTATCAATTTTCTTTCTAGATCACGAAGGTCGTTGGACTGAAGGATCCGATATATGATTTCAAAATTCAAGATATATTCTTAAGTTATGTATTGAACGAATAAGAACAATCGCACAGACTTTCAATTCTTCCTTTCAAATAAGTCTAGTTTGACTTTTGTGCACTTGCGAAATAAAGTCTGTTGATGCCAATGGAATAGCCAGGATTGTGTTTTTTATTCGAGTGTGATACAATAAGGTGCCACTTCCTCGTGGAAGACAAAAAATACTGGTGCATCGTCTAAGCACGCAGCTTAGAGGGGAAAATGCAGACCATCAAGATATATCCAAACAGCTCACTACGAAATTTCTTTAAAAAGATGACTGGTCAAGTACTTAGACGTCTTTTACCCCTTTGCTTCAAACTACGCAGTAGGACGCCTTTTTGAGGGTTGTAGGTATTGCTCCATGCAGAAGTTTCCACTGGGGGAGGGAGGAGGACACTAAAATATGGGGCATACACTCGAATCCGTATTGCTCCGTGGCTTCGCTCCTGCTTCAACTTTGTGTTCAATATTTAATTACAAAGTACTTTAGTGTCAGAAGGATAGTCGTGTGATTATTACAGTGATCATTCGAAAAGTATATATATCAGAATTTTCCCACAATATTATTGCTGATGCAATGACTCTACTCTGTATACTATTTTACTTTAAAACAAACACTTAATGTTTTGGCTAGTATTCTTGAAAGCAAACTTTCTCAGTCCCCGACTAACTTTGGAATGTTAGTCACCTATTTTATGGATCGCCACATCAAACAATATTAGTACACGTTTGGTGCCTTAATCCGTAACAAATTACTGACAACTATATCTGTAATTGTCATAAAATGGATTACAATTTTCATGTTTACAACATAATTGTTTTATGTTATTTTTCACTTTATTACCAATTTTTTGATAAACATGAAATGAATGTGTTTACACTTAACGTTCCATAGAGCAGGTGACTAACATTCTAGAGTTAATCAGAGGAGTCCGCTTTCAGCCAATGAAATCGTATGAAGAGTAAAAAAACTTGACAGCTAATGGCATCTGTTTTTATTTTCCCCCTCAATCAACAGCTCGGCTATTTCACCCAGAGCATCAGGCATTGGGAACAGAAGAAAGGACAGAGATGGCCCGGCAAGGATGGTTCCCGTTTGTACATGAAACCTTTCCGAATGGCCGAGGCAGATCACATTCATATCTTGAGCATTGAGGTAAAATAAACAAACGAGATCACAAAAAGCTATGGATGGAGTCACAGAACATCTTTTCTTGATACTTAAAATATTCAAAATCTAAGCTAATTGAACCATGTTGTAACCATCTTCATAGTTTTAAACTGTTTCTTTTTTTAAAAAGATAGTGTAAATAATGGACATAAAGTGTTTATACCTTTGAACCACTGATAGAAATTCCAGGATTAATAATATTATATAGGATGAAGCTGTATGGACGTGAGAATGACTTTGTTTTAGTTAGTTTTAAGAAAATATAATGGCAAAATGGCAAACAAAATGAAAGATTTATGACTCTCGTGGGAGGACAGGGTGGGGTGGTTAAAACTGTCTACACTGCAAAAAAGTGTGTTAAGCAATTAAATTTAAGCAATTAAATATTAGTGTTTCGAAAATTACATCTAGATTATTGACACCGAGTGTTTAGAGGTAGGACACCGATGTTTAGTGATTTGACACACGACGTTAAAGACGCTATAACACTGTGGAAGACCCATTTAAAAAAAAATTGTCGAACGTTGCTATCTGACATATCTGACAGTGTTTGAATGGACAAATAAACACCCTAGAACACAAAAGTTCAGACAGTTATGCTGTCACAAATATGTGCAAATAGAAATTGGCACAGTATTTATTCTCGGCCGATAGGAAATTCTGCAACACAGCAATCTATGGGGGTAAGCTGGAATGGTCTCTCAATGATTTTCACTCTTTTAAAGCACTTAATGATCGTTTTAAACTGCAATTTTTGCAGGGCTTCATTTTTAGACCCTATCAGAGACATGTGGTAGCATGAAAAATCATGCAGATCAGATTTTTTAAACTGGAAACATTGTTATACAATGCCTTTAAGCTTCTAAACAAGTGTACAAAGCGAGAGCAAGCATATGTTTAAAAAGTGTTTACTCACTGTCTCACTAACACTTTTTACAGTGTATACAGTGACAGTCCACAACTTTCCTGACAGCGTAAATGTATCAGAATATGCATGGACCCTGAAACGACACTGCAGTGTTTCTATTCGCCTTTTCTTTCAACCAAAATGACAGTTAGCCCCATACACTTTACCACTTTAAAAACTGAATGCTATCTCAACATATAAAAGGGCCGAGGAGTGACCACACTTTCTCAACCTTTAACCAGCTGGATCTGACACTATGAATATTGAATCCTGCTGGATAAAAGGTTGGATATAACATAATAGAAAGCGTTGTAAAGTGTGGTCACCCCTCGGTGCTTTTAAATGTAGAAATAACATTTCTGTGTTTAGAGTAAGGTAAACAATATGCTTAATAATCTTACCATCATTTGGTTGTTTTTCTCCGTTAAAATCCTAGGATCCGCCATTTTTAATGCGGTCCGACTACGAACTATTACGAACCAGGCGTTATCGTCGCCAGACCATCAGCGCGGGCGAAACCTACATCGGATACGTGCCCGAATTGTTACAGGCAATCAAGAAGGTTTTCGAAGAGGACATGGGCATTGACTTCACTTACGAGTGAGCAATATTCACATCATATTTTAAAGGTCCACTATCAAGAGGCCGTTTAACCACAGAGATGATGCTAGTCTAAAACTACAGACACATACTCATACATGTACATATATGGTTGCAGTGCTATATGGTGCACTTACCCCCGGTACCGACTGCATGTTGCATTGCATTGTTACCACACAACTATGGCTGTTAAAATTGTATTGTGGGAGATATTTGTTCCCCTGTTATTATGTGAGAGCACTATTCCGTTCAGTTTTGACAGTGGTCCTTTACTAACACACTAAAAAAATACGTGAAACTTTGCACATTTAACGGTGCAGACTATTGCATGTCACACTGGGAGCTCCTTTAGGGTGCAACTATGCACTTTTCAGACCTTTAAAGGCGGAAAGTTGCAACTTTAAAGGTGCTCCCAGTGGGACAATGGCCTGAAAGGTGAAACGTTGCACCCGTAAAGGTGCTCCCAGTGGGACATTGCTAAAGGTACACAGTTGAACCTCTTTTTGAAGTGTGTGTGTGACATGTTCTTACAGTATAAAGTGCAGAACAAACTATAACACCCCCTTTTAAAAAAATGTTTTTTCCTTTTATTGTTTTTTTGTGATGAGAATTGATAAATAAAAACAAGCACTAAGTGAAAATTTCTCCTCTGAAGTAAGTCTGGTGCTACAAACATTTAACACGTAAAACACTGACTTCATCAGCGGCCAGCGTCTGGCAACACATTAAAAAGGATTCATTTGTGAATCAGACGTGCCAAAACAGTATTCCACTTTCATTTAATTTACTTGAAATTGTATTGGTATGAAAAGCTTCTTCCGTGATATGAATCAAATTTACTCTTAGTAGTAAAAACAAAATACTGTTCTCTTATTTTGTTTTTTTCTGACTACTTTTTTCACGATTGTTCGCGCTCTCTCCCGGGTTGAATATCGATGAAAATAATTTCCCACTGTCCGCAATGTTTGTGGGATTCAAACTTTTATTTTATCACCAACAACATATGTAACAGAGTAGAAAAAAAATATGTGCATTTTATAGGATATCAGCACACAAATCCTAGAAAAAAAATATGTGCATTTTATAGGATATCAGCACACAAATCCAAAGTGATTTGCTGCTATGCTTTATTTGAGGCGAGATTCTTCTGCTTCCCTTACCAAGCAAGAAATGGAATTGCATTTCACATTAATTTCTCTCTGTGAGACCCGACTTGATGAGTTTTGTTATATCAGATCATGAAAAAAAAAATCTTTGAAAGTTTAGTTAAATAGTTGAAATCATTACGATTATGGATTATGCATATAAATGTTGAGATTATTGTAAGTTGATACTTTTGTTGCTTTATTTTTTGATCACTTTCAATTCTCTGATTTCTATGAACAGACTGGAGCTGCTTGGTGAAGGTAACTACGGACGGTTTGATCATTCTACCCAGGAATGGGACGGCATGATGAGGGACTTGTATGATGGGGTAAGTTGGTACATAGTAAACGAAGTGGTGTTAAATTAAACACCGATGGTCTTATCGAATTTAGATACCTGGGCTCTACGTAATAAAACTTGCAATCAATTGCAAATTCAAAATCAATTGTAAGTCTTCAAATACTTAATTCTGATTGGTTGCAATCACCTTGCGATCGATTTTTGAGAGATGCAATCATCTATAAATCTTATGAGAAAGGGCCGGGTCCAGATATGGTGTTATAATTTCAACACCGTGGGCAATAGTGTTGAAATTTAACAACTTATGGTATCCATATTGGTTAAAGGCATCATTTAACAATGTTTTCAGTTTAAAAACTAAATTTCATCTTCATTATCCGTCTGTCTATTGTCTACAAAATAAAGCCCTGAAAAATTGTAATTAAAAGCGATTGTTTAGCGCATCAAAGAAGTCGTTGATAAATCTATATACCCGTTTGTGCCATTCCCCCAAGGATTAAGAATAGCAGGTTTCACTCTCTAGTCCTAGGGCAGAGGTTAGGGGCAGTTGTCCCACCAAGGAAAATATGGGGGGGGGGGGGTTGACATATCGTTTTGCCCCCTTATAATTTTGACAACTTGAAAAATCCATTAAACGTAATGCAAGAATATACAAGGCACAACAAAACCATTAAACTTAACATAGAAATACTACTAAACATTGACACTTTCGAATTCTCTCGCAAAATTTTATATTTCAATTTGCATTTCAAACGTGTTGACACTCTTCATACAGTAGCCCCTCAATCGGAATCCCAATCGGACGCCTCTGCAATAGTATACAGTTGATCCACTGGTTGTGAGTGTGTTAGGGCAGAGACAGTGCACTAAATTTAGTCCGTGCAAGTGATCACGCACGCGCACGCAGGGTAAGTGCGTTGTCGATCGTACTGACTAAACCGAGTGCACTGGAACTGCCCTGTAGTAATACACAAACAAAAACAGTGCATCAATTGTTTTTTATAAGACCGGTCGGCAATACAACCTGGAAAATATGCAACAAAAGTTGGACTCAAAGCCTAGTAGAGGCGAACACTCGACCGTAAGCTAGCTAGATCAAGTTCTAGTCTACCCTATATGACTACGTACTTTTTTCAATTTGGCTGCCGATATATCGGCGCGGCGAATATCGTCAGGTATCGATCATATGTTTTCTATCGCGCATGCACGTTAGGAGAATTAATTGCACGCCCCACGCCTGTCAATTGACCAATCACATTGTGTCATTCTTAAACCCATCTTATAAGATATCATGTAATTACATAGTTCTCTGTCTTTTTATTTAACCACCAGGATGCTGATATCATCGCCGGTGCACTAACCAAGACCAACATTCGAGAGAAGTGGATTGATTTCACCTCTGTTTGGTACAAGAATGACGTCCAGTTATTGGTGAAGCATCCGACATACATTTGGGAGTATCCCTTCGTACCGGTGTTCCCCTACAACATCTATGCCTGGCTCACTAACTTCCTCGCTTACTGTGTGGCAGTCGTCTTCATGTGGCTCGTGAGTTACTTCAATCAAAACGAGTGGCGAGCCAAAGCGAGTCGAGGAGAAGTGACCGAAGAAGTAGGGGATACCTTCTCTTTCTACAACACCGCTTTCTACATGCTGTCCATCATGGCATTCCAGCGCTACTCTAAGGCACCCAATTCCGTCGCCGGACGATCCATGACGGCGTTCTGGTTCGTATACACTCTCATGATTCTTTGGCTGTACGTTAGTAATCTCTCCCCATTCCTCAAATCGAGCAAGCTTCCTTACAAGATCCGCAACCTGTACGATTTGAACAAGCAAGAACAATTCGAAACTGGCGTCGTCCGCAACAGCCCAACTTTCGATCTCTTCCACCAGTCTACGAAGGGCGCTAAGCGGATAACCTGGGACGACATCCAGACAGGCGATGAAGACAAAATCGTCCAGGATCTGATAGACGGAGTCCGGAAGATCCGGCGAGATAACGGTCGATACGCCCTCTTGTCGGAAAAGAAAATGCTTGAGTACGAAGCTCTTCGTTGGCCGTGCGATCTGCTGATTACTGGAGGGTATGTGACCAAAATCAAGTTCCCGCTCGCCGTCCAGTCTGGGTCTCCTCTCCGCGACCAACTCACCTACGCCATTAAGAAACTGAAAAAGAACGGTGTCCTGGCCAATATCACCTCGAGGTCGTATTACAAACCTTACTGTAAGGATATCTACAAGCGAGAATGGCACAAGGAGACGAAGAAATCGATCACCAGTCAGGATCTTGCTGGAATGTATTACCTCATGCTCCTCGGTTTCGCAGCCACCGTTATCTTGTTCACCGTGGAAACGGTGTACTTCTACCTAAAGGCTAACCGACTCCCGAAAATCCCGCTGCCTAGGCGTGGCAGTCGTCGAAATAGTGACAGAGGTGGTGGTAGTAGTGGGTTTGGTGTAGTCAAGATGCGAGAAACTAGTAATGCTGGTGGTGGCGGCGGGCAAAAGGATTGGATATAATTTGAGAAAAACGTCATTTCTTGGCTCTGTACGTTTTATACTAACAGAAACGAATACACTGACGTGCCCAAAGTCTTATTGTTAAAAGCTTGTAGTCAAGAAATAAGCCTTCACTCTTCAGTTTTTAGAAGTGGTGGAAACATTCTAAGAAAGGTTTGCTGTGTTTTGACATTAACCCCCCCCCCTCACCACCACGTATCCGCAGTAATGCATAAATTTTGTTAGTTTAAAACGGCGTCTTTAAAAAAAAAAGACGTTTATTTAGATCCAATAGACCATCATAAAAACAGGTCACTCCATTAGTTTTTTTTTTTAAACTAGAAAATATCGATCGGTTTTTATAAAAAAAAAATAAATTAAGAGGCTAAACATTATTGACATATTTGATGATTTATTGTAAGTAATGCAGACAACAGGCATAAAAATGAAATACATAACAAACATTACAAATTAAATTCTTAAGCCGCCCTTAATAACCCGGTTGCCGGTGATCTACACAAGTTTGATTTTTATAGTAAATGTCATGTTTTGCCGAAAAAGGAAACAAATGCTACTTATGTTATCAATGAAAGAAAAATTTGCCAAATTCCTGAAAATAAAATCAATAATGGCATTATCCTTGTCTTCCGTGTTAGATTTTCTTATCACAAGTCTTATAACATAAGATGTTAGCTTCTTTGGTTTTGCCCCTCTCATTCTCTACTATAATTAAAACTTAAGTCAACTTACATTATTATTGTGGGTGTACCTTCTATTTAAATCCTCTGGAAATGTTATTCGTATAGATATGATCGTACACGTCCTATACATAAAAACAACACAGGTATCATAAAAGCATAATTAGAAATAGAAATCATGTTTAGTGGGTCAATTTACCGATTACTTTAGGTCACTTCTTCTTCTGTCGGCCGTTGAAGGGCAATTGTCAATCTTACATACTTTAGTACATTCTCAGAAAGGATGGTTTAAAAAGTAGTCAGAAGAAGTGTGACTTGAAAAGACTGGTTTTATTGTTGCTAACGTATCCTGACCCTGGAACGGCTGAGTGTGACATAAGTCTATAATCGTGCACTTATATATGTATTTTTTTCCATTTGAGATAAGAGCAATGTTTTTCCTAGGTCATAAACCCCGTCTTTGGTCTTTTCAAAGAAAGGCATATTCATCGTCCATAGACTGATAGTGATACAGTTTACCATCTTAATTGAAATTAGCCACAAATTTCAAAGTCATTAAATTTACATTAGTTTGAGGAGAAATTAAGTATTATCACTTCTGTATTATAAGTACAATAATTGTACCACTTTCGGTTTAATGGTTTAAAAGGTACCTTGTTGCCTTGTACTTTTTTTTGCTGTGCAGAATTGGGGGTTATATTATCTGAAATAGCTTTCATTTATAATGAAATGAATTGTACCGGTACTCAGGTAATCCATGGTAACGGGAATTTTTTTCACTTTGGGGAATTAGGAAATCTGTCGCATTACTTCTCCAGTATATTGAATTGCGTTAGATAGGCTTAAAATGGTATATAATAAGTTGGTAAGGGAAATTATAGCATAACATTATTCGGTTAAACAGAATGCCGAAAATATTTCATATTTGCTAAACTTGCATCTTGATTTGGATTTTAGAGAAATGGATATTTTGGAATATGAAAACTGTTGTGAAGTAGCAGTAGTAGTAGTAGTAGTAATAGTAATGATAATAATAATAATGATAACAATAATAATAATAGTAATTATAATGATGATGATGACGATGATAATAAAAATAATAATCATCATCATTATCATCATAATCATAATCATAATCATAATCATAATCATAATATAATATAATATAATAATAATAGTCGTTATTTTTATTATTTGATTATAAGATCGGATCTGCTTTGGGTGGTCATCATTATATTGATTTATTGACCCAGCATTGACAATCTCATGCAAACCTCCAAGCTTAATTAATTAAAACTCTTCATTTAGTCTTGCAGTATAAGTTACTTGTGACATTTTTTTGTTTTGTGTGGAATGTGGATGTGTCAGTGTGTTTCTGCGTGTGTGAGTACGTGCATTATTGTCTATCCGTGTGTGTACAACCAATTTCACTTATAGTAGGGGTGGGCTATAAAATGGTGATGTTTCAAATCAATTTAGGCTCATTCCTATTTGATGCAGTTTGACCTCCTGAGCATTTTGACACCAATTTTATGAAAATAGGCCAAAAATTGAGAAGGTGCCACCCAAAAAACTGATTTGGGCCCAGGGGTCTCAAGGGGGTCTTGAAAATCGTCATTCTGCAGCGGTTATTTTCATAACTTCACCATTTGGCAACCAATTTCAATCATTTTTGTGGCATTTCCTATGTTTTCTTGGACAAATAATTCATTTATAATGATAAAATTGACCTTAGCGAGCAGCTTAACCCTAACTTGGGGGTGGGCTGGGGGTCCCCGGCTTCCCCCTCAGTGTTTCGCGTGATATACGTATTTGCAATTGGAAAAGCTCTCGCTGCGATGTTTCATGACTTTTTCCTTGAGTTTCGCGCTTCAGTAAGACCAAATTCACCACGCCTGGGTGTGCGGTTTTGAAGATACTTATGTTTTGTACAATTGGACCAAAAATTGCTCAAAGACATGATTTCATGTATAATTTAATGCAAATCGTGTTTTTAGCTAAATATCAGAAATGTATGAATAGTTTTGCTATTACTGATTCATATTGATTAAATATAGGCCTATGCTATTTATGAAGGCAAAAGTGTCACCGACAAATTTCCTTGAAAAAACATTTCAAAACAAAAGGTCTAAAAACAAAGAAATACACAAGAAATTTGATTTTTCAAGAATATATATAACAAATTAATTTTGATATTGTATTTTTTCAAGTGCATGTAAAAAGTGCATGAAAAGTGTCTCTAGACGTACTTAGATGAAAAATTAGCATATTTGGAGCTTTATTTGATTTGGAGCAAAAAGTCTTGATGTCATGCATAAAGTATGCATGAATTAGCATAATTAATGAAAATAATATTTTGGAAAAAAATAATTATACAGTATACGCGTGCGCCAATTTTTGTCAGTATTGCACGGTCATACTTTAATCTCTCAGAATAGCTCGGACTTGAAAAAGGTTATAACACTTTACATGTATGTAAAAATGACTAATTTTATCATTTTTAAATTACTTTTATCACTGTTGTTTAACCCTAAAAAGGCTGGGGGCGGAATCCGCCCCCCCCCTAGACGTTTCGCGTAATATGTCTGCAACGCGACAAGCAGTTGCCACGGCGTTTCATGACTTTATTCTCTCGAATGTCGCGCATCGTTTGAGACCAAATTTGTGACGTCCGGGTACGCGATTCTGAAGTTACGTAATATTTTGTACTTGCATGTCATCCCAAAAATCGCTCAAAAACGTGATTTTGTGTACAATTTCAATGCAAATTGTGTTTTCAGCCAAAATTCATAAATGTGTGATTATTTTTACTTTTATTGGTTGAAATTAATTAATTTTGTGCTGTTTATATCCGCAAAAGTGTCCCCGACAAATTTCATCGAAAAAACAATAGAAAACAAAAGGTTGAAAAAACAAAGAAATACATAAGAAATTTGAAAAAAAAACAATAAAATACATAGGAAATCAATTTTGATTCCGGATTTTTTTCAAGTAAACTTGCTAAGAAGGCTAAAAAGAGTGTCCAGCCCCCCCCCCCCAGATATGGCATAGCCAAAAAAGCTCAGCCTGATTAGGGATAAACTGGGAGTTTGAAGAATCGTAGCAAATCAATATTTCACTCATCTGGGATACTGTTATCACTTCCTTCCTTAAATGGCCTGAATAAATCTGAATTCTATAAACTACATGTACCTGCACATCTACCATGTCACTTGTGTGACCAACTCTGTGGCAAAAAACCTGTACATCAAAGAGTCTGCAGCAGCTTCTCTGAATTAACCCACGTCCTATTCCATATTCTATGTGTTAGCCAGTAGCCACACATCATGAGGTGTTCGATAAAGGAAATATTGAAGTTATGTGAGAAGCTGAACAAAAGCTGGGACTTCATGTAGCTCTCATAGAATTCTTCCTGCACTGAAAGCTTTCCTATCATCAAATAAGAGCATCATGGTCGCAGCACTCAAAGCACCCACTAACTTCTAAAATGATGGTTATTAATTACAGTGGGAGTTGTTTCATAAAGTCCTATCAGACAAAGGTAAAACTAAGAAGCATCTAAAGTCAGTTACGGGAACGTTAATTTGCGAAGATAGGATACACAGCATCCATGATACTGTATCATCTCCAAAACTACGAGGAGCTTTCATCCATTTTTCATCATATTACAACCTGTTCATAAATAATATGCTGTTTCATGATGCATTTGTATTTTGTACTGGCAAGCCAGGCAAGGTGCACTTAACATGTAGAATTTAACAGATACATGTAGTTGCCTGCTAGAAGAAGCCAGTTTGTATTTGATCTTGTATTAATTTAAAAACATTGATTATTGTCAGTGTAAAAGTGAAGTACAAAGTAATACTGATGTAAAGGGACATTACCAAAACTATGACATGAGGGGACATTACTAGCACTATAATCCTTGATAAATCAGAATGAATGTATATTTGACAAATTGACAAGTTGGATTCAGAAGTAAAAATTAATATTCTTAATGCATTTCTTAACCCCTAAAACCTAGGAAATGACACAAAGATTGTTAAAATTGGTGGCAGAATGGTGAAGTTACAAAAATACATGTACTTGCTGCGGAGAGATGATGTTCAGACTCCCCGTCCCCCCCCCCCCATCAGTTTCTTTGACGGCAACTTCTCGTTTTTGGCTGATTTTCATAAAGTCGCATGAAACTGAAAGTAAAATAGTCATGAAACATTGCGGATAGAGTTTTTCACATTGCAGATACTGTATATTGCACGAAACATTGAGGGGGGTAGGGTCTCCCAGGAGTCCCAGCCCTCCCCCTCCCACAGAGTTAGGGTTAAGCTGCTCCCTAAGGTCTATTTTATCATTATAAATGAATTCTTTGTCCAAGAAAACCCAGGATATGGCACAAAAATGGTTGAAATTGGCTGCCAAATGGTAAAGTTATGAAAATAACCGCTGCAGAATGACGTTTTTCAGACCCCCATGAGACCCCCGGAGCCAAAACAGTTTGTTGGGCGGCACCTTCTCAATTTTTGCCCGATTTTCATAAAATTAGTGTCAAAATGCTCAGGAGATCAAACTGCATCAAATAAGAATGAGCCTAAATTGGTTTGAAACATCACCATTTTTACCCCCCCCCCTCCCCCCCTGTATAGCCTACCCCTACTTATAGAAACAAAAGCATTGTTCAAGTATGATATTACTTGGTATGCCTGCTGGAGAATCTGCATTTTTCCTTTACGAATCCCAATATCATTGAGTTAATGACGTTAAAATGACTTCGGAATTCTTGCAGTTCCTTATTTGTTCGTGAAATTTAACAATAGTCTCGAGAAACAACTTATCAATTACTTCAAAAATAAAGGCCGATATCAACGGTTTTTTAAAAAATATAGTAACATTACACTGAAACTATACTACAGTTTTTCTATCTAGTTTTGACTAAATGTCATGCACTTAGCCCAATTTACCTCTGAAGGGTTCAATTTTAGCCAACTGCAATCCTTGCACTGACAGAGACAAACCAATTTTTGGTTATCAATCAAATTACAATGTGAGAAATTGGGAAAACAGCAATGTGTGGATACAATGATTTATTATAAATCCGGGCAGCCCGTTCCTTACCCTCCCGCTATCCCTCTCCACCCTCCCTCAATATTCTCTCGACTTCCCTCCCTGTACTCTTCCCTTCCTTACCTTCCCCCCTCCCATCCTTTCCTTTTCCTACCCTTCCCCTCCCCTCCTCTTCCCCCTCCCATCCTTTCCTTTTCCTACCCTTCCCCTCCCCTCCTCTTTCCCATTCCCTTCCCTTCCCTTCCCCCTTTCCATTCCGTTCCCTTCCCTTCCCTCCCCCCTCCCCACCTCTCTCCCCTTCCCTTCCCCTCCCCTTCTTCCCATCTCTTCCCTTCTCTTACCGCCCCTCCCGTCCCCTCCCCTCCCGCCACCCTCCCGTCTCTAATCGGGAGGTCACATTGCCCATGGACGTGGATAAACGAGCCGGAGTGAGGTGGAGGTTTGGCAGGCAGTAGAATATCAACCCATCATCACCGCCTTTAAGCAACCCAGAGGATTTGTCAACATCCAGGGAGCTCTGACTGGAAATTTGAGAGTGAACAGAGGTCAGACGGCAAACGACGGCCAAATGTGGACCGGTGCTACGCGGGAAAGCAGAATCATTTTTTGGTGAGTACCTTTCTCAAATACTTCTAAAATTACAAGCTTGATGTCTTTGTTTTGTAGCCATGTACTTCATCTTAAAGTATACATGCAACTGTTGTGGTAAAAGTTTGACCCCGTGTTAGAAATAAGCTCAAGTGTAGAGATGTTAAACTTGAAGTATTAGGATATAATCGTTGTATGTATATCAACATATTCCATGGATGGAAGTCTTCTTTCGATACCTGTACATTATACCTGTGTTCACGTATGTAGGCTATTCTGCAGTTCTGCTGAACTCGAAATCAATCGTATACTTGTTCACGATAAGTGGCATCATGCCAACGATCGAGTAAGAAACGCCTGGTTTTGATTTCTTTCGATTGAAATGATTTGAATTGTTATTGCAATCCTTATATTTTGCTTTCCAAAACTTGGTTTCATGTTGCTGTTCGATGTTGTGTTATGTACTTACCTTATGTTTGAGGCTTCATAAATTAAAGCCCAACATGAATCGTTCAAGGGAAATGAGAGGATTGGAAGCAGTTTTTAATTTTGGACACAATATTTTAATAGAATCATACAATTTAAGGTTACTGCTGTGCAAACTTTCACGGTCAAACGCTTCCTCCCTGTTTCACAATTACGATCTTAAATTGCTGTTACGGTCAATATGCTTGCTGTGTAACCGTCTGTGGGATGAATTTCTATCATGGCCATATGCTTCGTTATCATTCAAACATGCTATTTTTTAAAGCAATTTGGAAGTTTTGTAGTACATGTACCAACATTTTGTTCTTAATACTTAATTCAATACTGGCGAAGGAATAGGCTTACTTGTTTCTTCTCAAGCATATTGCCAAGTAAGCAAATTGATGACGGATTCTGCTAGCAGTGTATGCATTGGTATGTGTTTCAACTAATTTATTTTGGATCTTGAGATATATATATATACTTCTCCCAATCGTGTCAGTGTCCTGTAGACTTTGTTTTGCTCACTTGGTGTGAAGCCCTATTGTACAAAAATGGGGTGTTTAATTTAACATCCTGGGTGTTAGCCAATAAAGATAATGTTGATGTGAAAAGTAATTGGTGTTAGAAGTAACAGTCTGGTGGTAAATAACACCCAGGATGTTGCAATCAAATACCATGTCTGATATATTGTATCACTTAACACTGGTGTTAAATTTAACAACTCACTTTTGCAGTATACTTGGTTGCATAATGATCTCAGCTCGTGGATGACTTGAAAGTTTAAAACATCAAAAGTTGTTTTACTTGAAATTACATGAAATTCACGAATATACAGTCTGTAAAACGACCACAGTTGACGTGACTTTTGATTAGATGTAAAGCTATATGGACTTAAGATCCAATGTATAATATCGTTACGATATTTTATAATAGGTAAATATATCTATATATCTATATATCTATATCTATATCTATGATTCTATCTATCTATCTATCTATCTATCTATCTATCTAAGCATACATTTCTTCTGTCTATATTCATGTATACGTCATCATTATTATATGTCACTCGTACCGATGTCAGTAACATAAGGAGTTAATTTCAGTATAACCAATCTGCTCTAAACGTCATTATGATGTTGATGTAGACGATTGTGATTAAGTGTATTCTGATTCATTCACTCCGAGCCCATGAATTACAATACTTGGAATATCACATACAAAGTATGCGTAGTTGCACTGCAAAAGTACGAAGAGTGTTAACAACTTAGGGTGCGGTTGTGAGTGCTTATCCTCGCAAGGGCCCGACTCTATACCTTGGAGGTAATTCACTGGCAAATAATTGGTGTGAAGATGAGCTAGTATCACCTGATCACCAGGCTATATAGGGTATCTTTTGTGCACTTTTCTGGCCCCATAATTCCCTCATCGTAAAAGCTGTATTTTGTTAACATTCAAGGTCATCATTTGTGGTCGTTTTCGTGCTAACAAAGACCGAAAATCAGAGTAAGGTTTAAAATGTTTGGCATGGCATGATTTCAAAAGACGTGGAGAATTTAACAGATAAAACATATTTCAAAATATAGGGAGTGCGAATACACAAGAATCTTTCAATTGTTGGCGCCAAAACTGTCTGCCTTTAAAATTTGCCACAAACAGTGCTGTGAAATACGCAAAACAGGTAGAACGTAGAAAAGTTAACAGGTACTTGGTATGGTAATTAAGAAAACAAATGTCAACTAAAGTTAATTACCACATGTCTTGTACAGTTTGTATTATTTTGTCGCTCAAAAGTTCATTGTATTTTACTTGTGTTTTGTACAGAATCAAAAGCGTACGGATATCGTGTAACTCAAGTTGTAGAATTAACAAATAGAATCCTTAATGAATAATATTATGAGTAATGTTTTGTCAGTACCTGGTGTTCTTTATCTGTTTGATCAATCCTTAAATCGTCTTAAATAAGACGTATTGTCAGTAATTCCTTTCGAAGACTTTGCATTTACTACAAAAATTGTTTGGTGTAATTAATGTCTTAGCTACAATTTGTTTAACTTTGCTATAGAGACAATGTCGCATTAAACTGTATTCGAGGAGAATAAAAAAAAATGGCAAATCCGATCTTTGACCTTCCTCACCTTTCTCGTATATCGCGCCGCATTCCAAAATGATTTATCAAGCAATCTACAAGTTTTACAGCTCCTTGGTTAAAAAAAAAAAAAGTACACACGGAGGTTTCGTTGGCTTTGCTGGTTTCCTAACGTACAGTACACTCAATGACAGTAGTTTAGTTTCCATGTTCATGGATGTGAATATCACATCATCGCTTGTGGTAAATGTAGGCCTAGTTTTCTTTTTCGTGGTTGTCATGTTGGAGAGCTAACAAATTACCATGGTGAGGCGAACGCCCAACCGTGGCCGCCGGAATCCCCCGGGTGGTCGTCTGATGACCGAAGGGTGGGATAACCTACATTTCTGGCTAGATTCTATTCCCTCACATCTCTGTTCTGTGGTCCGTTGTTCTTTATAGTAAATAGTGGCATAGCCAGGATTTTTCAAGCAAGGGTAGGGCATAAAACAAGCTTCGCCAATAACGATACTTACACACAAAAAAATGTAGATTTGGAAATTTTCAAGTGTCATCTTCAAAACTAGGGATAGGGGCATACCTTGTATCTCTTGTTGATTTGCTGACGAAACTTCCATATTTATTCATTTATTTATTTACTTATTTATTTATTTATTTATTTATTTATTTATTTATTTATTTATTTATTTATTTATTTATTTATTTATTTTGATTGATTGATTTATTCATTCATTTATTTGTCTGTTTGTTTAAAAATAAACTAGAGTACCGGTTGATAATATAAATAATCTGTTATCAGAGTCCCACATTTTGTTGGTTTCTGGTGAGAGCATATTACCTTTGCATTATTATATGGGAATGGTTCACATCGAATATAATAATTAGTTGTAGGATTTACGTTATAACAGGTGACTTTTCCACTGCTGGTCCCAGCTTTGCATCATTCACAATGTTCGTTGTCCCATATGTAGATTTTTGTGTTAGTACTCTGTCGGCATGATGATTAGTGTAAAGGTTTTGTTAAAAACGAAGTGTTCTGTTTTCAACTACTCTCTTCTGTACTAGAGTGTCATTTTCAGAATATCCTCGGTTCATAGATGGTTTGAACAAAATTTATATTAAAATTATGTTTTATGGCAAGTACTCAGGGTTATTTTTAACAGTTATTTGTTTTTAATGGTTTTAGTTAACATTTATTTTTCACTTGCGGGGGATGGCCCCCTTTGACCCCTTTGGCCCCCTTCGCTATGCTTACGCCCATGATGGCACAAAATGTATAAACGTGGATAAACATGTATTCAGTACGTACATGTATGTATGAATAATATCAATTCATTGCACGTGAGCTGGTTTGAATCAAAAGATTTGCTAAATTGAAACATACGTCAGATTTTCGGTACGTCAACTTTAGTTAATACTTTTGGTATATACCAGCAACAAATAGCTTGATATATTCCATATGTCAAAGTTCAGTTAACAGACATAACCGTGCTATATATGGGTTCCCATAATAATTTATGCTGGAGGACAAACACAGGTTACCGTGTGCACTAGACCATAACGACAATGGTTTTTCATATTCAGCTTCAGATAATGTTATTGTTTGTCCACCGGTGTAGGAACCCTCTACAGTTACCGTAGAACGATATATAACAATTAAGAAATTAGTAACTAGTTCAGATAAATGAAAATGCAAAATAAGCGGTTCTGGTTTGCAGAAAACAGGTTACTGTATATTTCGCGTAAATTAATTTTTTTTATATATAGGGCCTACGTTTCATGGGGAATATCAAGTATACATGGAGAATACTGTCAGTCAAAGCCAGGAACATGATGTCAAACGAATTATCTGTCGGGTTTCTCATTGACAACGTCAGTTCTCTTTGACGGGGGCATGACCTCACATCACTGTTGATTTGTCTTAATAATTTGAGTCTAAATTCGGAAGTTGCAGTCTTGTAATCTTTGGTAAAGAAGACGCACTTGGTGATGCACATCCTCATTAGATCAGGCTGCAATAGAGGATTACTCGACTAATTGATTGGTTCTGTTTAGGTCCGATAAACATTAATTGTAAAATACAGTTGAAAGCTTTACTGCTTTATCGAGTATGTGTAATCATCTTTATTGTGGTACATGTACTATTTGTGTTATGTTGGTTTAGAATAGACTTTAAAGACATTGTGTAATATCAACGTCTATGATAAAATAGATAAATAACAGCCCAAATACATGTACAAATATTGAGAAAATTGATGAATACTAGTCACTATAAAGCTATCCATGAATGAAGTATCACTTTGATTGTAAACGTCAGTGTAAACGGGTGGTTTATTTTAACTGTAGAGTCCATAGGGAAAATGTGTATAGTGTAACTGGTCACTCATATATTTCACTTAAATACAATACAAAACAAAACAAAACAGAAACAAACGTTTGTTGTTAGTTTAGAAGTACATTTCATTACAGGGTTTCGTTATTACACGACGCTAGAGATGTTAATAGCAGGTGGGGCCATGCAGTTCAGACTTCTGAAAGTTGGAAAGATTTTTAATGAACAGTGGCTTTAAGGTAATTAGTACACATTACATATACAGATTAGTAATGCCGGTATCGTAGATTAATTTGCGACACACTTACTTTCGATTCCACTTTCTATAACACGGAGTATTAAGCAGTCGTGGTATGCAAGACACTTTACAATGATATGTACATTTGCTCCAGTCTTTGAAGAATTTTCTTGTGATAGACGTGTAGTTAAGGGAACTTGTAAATGACGGAATATCGGGCGGAATATTAACTAGAGACGAGTAAAATTTCTTACGACACCCAGTGCGAAACAAGCTGGACAATTGTTAATCTAAAAAAAAAATCAGAAATATACATGTAGGCCCTATATCCTATCAAATGTATTGTTTTCCACTGGCAAGCTGGCACTAAGTTTATGACAAAATATAAATGCAATGTGACAGCCACATTGTGCCTCGCTCTATTACGTTAATATTTGACTTCATTTGACCTTTGATTCATTAAACATGACCTTTGACCCCGCGTAACATTAAGGTCCCTCTAACGCATCTACCATCCAAGTTTGATTACAAACGGGCAAATTGTTGCAAAGTTATAATGTGTGTGTGTGTGGTGGGGGGGGGGGCTGAAGTAGCATGAACTTATACATGTACTGCCTGTTAATGATCTTTAAAACAGGGTTCTTAAAGGTATATTGACCCTTCTTCCAACTGATTTGGTGAACCCTCCCCACCCCACACTCCTCCATCCGAAACATTTTCCGTCGCTGTTGACTGGATTTTAATCATGGATCGATATAATACTGCCATTCATTGTTGTTCCACTGGTTTCATTATTGATGTGGGAACACATTCACTGACTCAAATTGTTGTTGTGTAAACACAGGCCTGTCTTTATGCGTTTATACCACACGTTTGCGCTGTTAATAAGTGGGGTGTACGGTATAGGTCATTAACCATCCATTTCTTGGGATACGCTACAAAACATCAATCCTGTTTCGGAGAAGTAAAAACAAATGTGCGTTGTAATGAATACACGATTAGCACAGAATGTCACGCACGGACTGGCGACAACCCACGCCAAACTGATGCCACCCACGCCATACCCCGGGCGTACGTTGTACCCCGGTGGGGGGTGCCGCAGGCGGTCTACCACAGGTTGTGCAGCGCCCTCTTCGCGCTTTCAAAAATGTCATTCTTCTCCTTCCAGGTAGATGATCGCTGAAATCAGTGGTTCTTTATGACTGCAGAGGCCTGCTGGCAAGTGCACAACTAGAAAAAAGCGCAGTAATAACTTACGACAAATGGGGTCAACGAAATGAACTCAAATTTGTTATTTTCACACCTATTACATAACATTATTATCATTAATTTTGTAAGCTCAGGCGTACAGTGCTAAAAACATATATTAAATATTCAACAATACAAATGTAAAGAAGATTCATAATATATATGGTACCCCAGGGTACCTTGAAACATACTGCATCAAATCACACAACTTCTAATTACCACAAGGAGAATTTGATGTCATTGAACTGTCGCTTATAGACACATATAAATGCGATCTCTGTAGGAGGTTCCAAGCAATTTGTAACTTAGTTTTTTTACGAGCGATACATGCGACCTCTGGGAGTTATACCCCAAAGTCCTCTAAGCCTATAGGATTTCGAGCACGGGCCTCATGGGGCATTTGGAATATTTCAACACTTGAAAAAACTCATGATTTCATATCATGAGTATCCTT
>JZLH01S0070276.1:28111-40683 GCA_001188425.1 Eucidaris tribuloides
GCTGCGTCTTGCCACCGGTTACACATAACCGCGATTGCCAATTTGAGCAAAATTTTAACTTCACGGGAAAGAACAACATTCTGCGTAAACATGTTGATTATAGTTTTTTTATAAACAACACAATTCATTGACTAGGATCTCAAACTTTCAACACACCATTTTGTATTGGAGTATTGAAACTACCATTTGCGTATTGATGTTAGAAGAGAAGCTAATGACTTGCATACCCCTGACACAATCGTTTAATGCTTTCTGGCTGCTGTAAAACCATATGTACAATTAGTATAAATAAGAAATGACGATTGACGCGTCACATTTGTGTAGCCTTTCTACTGCGGGTCACAATTTACTATCAGGACATAATTTAATCCATACTGAGTAAATGAAGATGATTGTTTGCTCTCCGAGCAGCATCATCGTATAGACAAAGGATACAGAAAATGAGTCAATTAAAAACATCTACGCCTCCTTCACTCGCAAATTGTAATATAATTTACTCTGTGCTTATTGTTATGACGAATAAAAAAAAACAACCACACAAAACAACAAACAAAAGAAATTCTAATCAGAAAATATTACATAATTACATAAACTTTACAGAATTTTCAGAGCAATGGATTGATTTACTTCTAAAATTCTAAACATGTCCCTATAATAACGAACCATGAACATCTTTTGTAATTTTCGAGCCAAGGCGAAACCGCAGCAAAAATGATTGATCGAGATTATGTACCCGCTACCGAAGATGGCGCTGTCACTATATATTTTTACAGCGCTGAAATTTTACACAAAAGCTCTGAAATGTATGATCCCAGGGTAAATTCCTGGTTTCTTCACTGATAATAACATAAAATAAAACTCTGCAACGATAATGAAATACATGGATTACGAGTTAAAAAATATTACAAAAAAATAATTATTATCACCCATCTTTTCACAAAATAATGACCCATACAGATTATTTTTTCTTCGTTGCGATAAGCAAGCCGTTGTCTATTTACTTATTGTTGATTGACTGATATAACTGATTTGCCAACTGTTTTTCTCTATGACTTATTTCCTCTTTAAATCCATACAACACCCGAATATTTACTTTCATATCTTACAACTGATACTCAATAATTCTTTCCATTCAACAGATTCTACCCAAAACACGTTTGACCAGTGACATATACCTGCTGGACGTAATTGGACCACGATCACTTACGATATCAATTTGTATCAATTTTCTCTATTGCAAATTATTTTGTTTGTTGTATTTTACAATAGCTATTTACGCCACAGTACGAAGACGATTGCAATGCATAAACCTCCAAGTTATTTCTTTTAAACAATTTCTTATTCGTTCCTATTTATTCTCTTATACTTCCATATTAATCACGTATATTTCTGGACAGCTGTTTACGAAGAATACACATCACGCTGAATGAATATCTAAAGTTAATGTGCATTAATAAACTCAAAAACACCCACCTTGTAAACATGCAAATGCACGCACACGCGCATACAAACGCACGCACGTACACCTGTTGTTGTTGTGTTGGTTTTATTGGCGTTTTACATTCTTTAAAGAATATTTACACAGACACGCGCATGCACACACATACATGTATATACATACATACAGACACCACACACAAGACACACACACACACACACACACACACACACACACACACACACACACACACACACACACACACACACACACACACACACACACACACACACACACACACACACACACACACACACAGACAAAAGGTACAATTTGGGGACATACTTTTCTGCATCTAGCAATATAAGTGGGGAAATGCAAGTTTCCCCAGACATGCTGTGTGTAATCAGCCAACTTCCCCACTTCGCATGCAAACGCTCCCACACAGATGTGTATAATTGCTTAACACATACAGATGTTTAAACCTATGTGATTTTTTAAATATATTTTTATATGGAATCTACGGCCCCAAATATGCTTACACCAACAGAGGGCGACATACAAGAAAAGCATTTGAGCTAGTTTGCAATCACAACCTTGGTGTATATCGATGAATTTTCCCATGGAAGAATTTACAGATGCACAAACACAGACAGACAGACACATACACACAAATACAGACAGACAGACACACACACACACACACACACACACACACACACACACACACACACACACACACACACACACACACACACACACGCACACGCACACGCACACGCACACGCACACGCACACAGACACACACACCGCGCGCGCGCGCGCGACAACTCCGAATGCATTCAGACTTATTATGGAGCCACTACCCCCCCCCCCCAGTAACACACATAATCCTCTAACACTTTTCCCCTCCTGAAATAGATAGTATCCAAAGCATGCAGTCCTTCATGTAACTCAGGAAATGAGTTTTTTTTTTTGGGGGGGGGGGAAGAGGTCTGAATGTCATCTTATCATACTTTCAACATGGCTTTACCCGTGACAATGAACCAGGTGTATTCGGATGTTATTATTTTTTGAGCTGTTAAGTACAACCCTATAACCCCCCCCCCCCCTTAAACAAGGTAGAATTTGACGTGAAATAATGTGCGAAGTTGTGAAATACTATACAGTGCGTATCAAAAAAAACGGGACAGTTTTGAAAAGTCCTTCAAAATTTTGTTTCAAATTATGATGTCTATATTTTGATGTTAATAGATGCTCTGAAGTCTTATCTTTCAATGACATTGAAAAAAATAAGTTTCGTTCATGCTTGAGTGAACACGGAATGTTTTTGTCCGGGGTTCAAAAAAAAAAAGGCTTGCGCCAAATTAGCAGAAAATGAGAAATAATGATCATCAGACTTCTTGCTATTCAGCAGACTTCCAGTAGCGTAGCTAGGAATTTTTCCAGCTGCGGGGTACTAGGGGCTCTTGAAATTTTGTATGGGGTACCAAATCCTTGGTTATTTTTTTTGTCTGTTCACCCCAGCCGCCAAGGTGGGGGGAGTGGGGGAGGGGGGTTCGGGGTAGTGACGAAAATTTCTTTTTCTCCAAATCCCAGGTCCACATATTTTTCCCAGCCATGCCAGTAGCCAAAAACTCGCTCAGCGGGGAGGGGGGGGGGGGGGAGTCGATATGGGGGGAGGGAGGTTTTTTTTCTTCCAAATCCCAGGTCAAAAATTTTTCCCGGTCATATTTTTTTTTTTTTTAGGGGGGGGGGTCATGTGCCCCCAGGATCCCACCCCCACCCCGTAGCTACGCCCCTGAAGATTTCTTCTTAACTTTTTCATTATCTTTGCCATTCCTTTCGAATTTTGCTTTCAAAAATCGATTTAACATGCAAAAATAATGGCAAAGATAATGAAAAGGTTAAGAGGAAGTCTGATGATCATATTTCTAATTTTCTACCATTTTGGCGCAAGCCTTTTTTTTGAACCCCCGACAAAAACGTTCCGTGTTCGCTAATGCATGAACGAAGTTTTTTTTTTTTTTAATGGCATTTGAAAGATAAAACTTCAGAGCATCTGTTAACATCAAAATATAGACATCATAATTTGAAACAAAATTCTGACAGACTTGTCAAAACTGTCCCGTTTTTTTTTGATACGCACTGTATGACAGTTAGCAAATTTACAGATTATGCGAAAAGATTATTTTTGAATTCTATTGACTAGGCAATTGTCTAGCATAAGCGGGAACAGCATGTCAACATTATCAAATTTCAGAATATATCGAATTCAATAAGGATTTAGAATGTACTATCAACGGTAAAACACGGTGAGTTTCACACGGTAGCACTTTTGACAATGAATCAGTAGGTCTAAATAACAAGAGCCCCGGGGGGCACGACGCTCACCTGAGGTCTCGTAAACTCTCTATGGTACACATAGAAAAAAACATCAGCTATATGTATAGTTTTGGCCCTTGGAGCCTGATATCTGGGCACCCATGTAGCTACATGAACCATTTGGAAAACTTTGCATCCCCTTGCCATATAGCTGATTTTGCCAAGTGTAATTAAATTCTAACATCCGTTTTTATACAAACAAGGCACGCCCTAGTATCTTAACATTTGACCTTTGACCTACCTATGTGACCTTGACCCCAATTTAACATTGAGGTCACTATACATGTAGCATCTACCATCCAAATCTGTCACAAACGGGCCAATACCAACCAAAGAAGAAGCAGTTGACTTCATTTGACCTTTGACCTGCAAATAACATTAAGGTCCCTGTTACGCATCTACCACCTAAGTTTGGTTACAAATTGGCTTGTGGTTAGAAAGTTACCTAGTTTGGGACCTTATGGGCCCTGCCCCTGGGCCCCCAGGGGGGCCTGGTGTACCATTCCAGAAAACCTCTATCCCCTCCCCCTGAGGATCATTCCCACCAAGTTTGGTTTAAATCCACTGATGTGAATGTGAATTATTCCCATAGGGCCCCATCCCAAACTTTGGCCCCCCTTAGGGGCCAAACGGGGCCACCCTGGGCATTGCCATGAGGAACATTAATTTAGCACATATATAGGTATCTACACACAAAGTGGCTTAACTAAACTATTTCTGGATCTAGAGAAGAAGATGTTTGACAACTACCTACTTTTGGCCCTTTAGGGCCCTACCCCTGGGCACCCAGGGGGACCAGGTGTACCATCTGAGGACCTTTGAATCCCCACCCCTAAGGATCATTCTTGCCAAGTTTGGGCAAAATCCAATCATGCATTTTGAAGAGAAGCTGAAAATGTGTAAAAGTTTACACACACGCACGGCGAACGACGCACGAAAAGCGATCGCAATAGCTCACTTGAACCTTTGGCTCAGGTGAGCTAAAAACGAGAACACCATCGTAACATGGATTTTGGGGGATTTTTTTTTCAAGGTAAACAGTAATAGGGATATTTTGTCTTACGCTCATGGATTCGGACATGTAACACAAATATCATTAGCCAAAAATTCAGAGAATCCTGCAAAATGTATATCTGGTATAGAAATAGAAGGGAAGATTAAGGGGGGGGGGGTCGTCCTAATCTTAAGACTAAACACAAAACTTGCCCGACACATTTACAATAATTTCATATTTTTGCAAACAACATGCAGGCGCAATGTACACCAGCAATCATATAATTTCATCAAATAACGAACAGAAAGAGAAACATAACACTGCGCTTTTATCAGAAATGTTGGATTTCCATTTATTAATACGTCCCCGAATTACAATGGCAGAGGAACAGAAGATATAATTATAGATCTTGTTTTTTTCACAGACAGATATTTTATTCAGTTTTTGTACTTTCAGCACAAAGACGACCTGAGCCCAGGAGGCAACCGTTAAAATAGAATATATTTACACATACAAATTTGATTTTATTTTGCTTTGGCAAGGTGCACTACTAACTACAAAATCATATAAAATCATGATACAAGCATACAGCAAACATAAAAACAGTACAAAAGAGTGAAATTGAGACTTTTCAGCAAGTAAAAATATATCATATGATTCTGTTTGGAAGGAAAGGTAATATAATTTCCTTCATCAACTAACTAAAGCACAATCGATTCTTCACATCTTGCAGAAATCTGATAACTTCACATGGTGGAATGCGAAGCAAAACATTTTAAAAAATGTATACACTATCCATACAGGAGTGAAGAAAAACACAGTTTCTCTACTAATCCCCAGTCACTACCTTCAATGTCACATAAACATCCACCTATTTATTACATTTACGCATCCAATCAACACATTGCTTTAAAACTTTATCACCTGAAATAACCTGAAATAACATATTTGCGTATTGTACACGCGCATTGTCTGCATAGAACTAGGTTGCTTAGAATGCAAACAGGGGCGTCGATCCATCTTTCGGATTGGGGGGCAAAAGTGAAAAAAAAAATGTCAACAATTTTCTGCGCACTCCGCGCGCCAAATTGCACGACAGAACTTTACACGTGAAGCACGCTGAAAAATTGAAAATTGTGTATGTTTAACAGTATTTTCACACTAAGTTCAATGGTTTTGTAGTGCTTTCCAATGTTTTTAAATGTATCATTGCATGGCATATTATGAATTTTTCAAGTTGTCAAAATTATTGGGGGGGGGGGGCAAATCAATATGTTTGCCCCCTGATATATTCATTGGGGTGGCGACTGCCCCCTTGCCATCCCAGGATCGACGCCTCTGAATGCAAAAGTAGCAAGATAAATGCCTTAAAACACCAGTAAACGTTACACCTGGGCCCTGTCTCATAAAACTTGCAATCAATTACGAATCCATAAATCAATTGTAAGTCTTCAAATGTGGAAATCTGATTGGGTGCAATCAACTTACGATCAGTTTTTCAGAGTTGCAATCATTTGCAAATTTTTATGAGACAGGGCCCAGTGTTGTAATATCCATTTCCGATATACATTGTACAGTATAGTTTTTTCCACTTCTACGGGAACATCTCCAAGAATTATCTCATGACTTAATGACACTGCCCACGACCCTTAAAACTCACTGGTGTCAATTTCTTATTGAATATATTTCCTTTATTACTCTTATCCGCATCACCAATATTATTTTCTGTGCAAATTCAACTGCGTACTAATACTTAAGTAACAAGTGATTTCTGTTTTCTTAAATTAATACAATGTAGACCTATTTAGACTAATGCATATTTATTCATCCACTTTGGGGTTACTTTATCTATTAATTCAGTGTTTCAACATTTGCAGCGATAATTCCATTTAAATGTTACCTTCCCTCATGCGAAAGGTCGATATGTGTTCACATTACAACTGATTTCAGTTCATTACTTGGATAAATCCTTTCGGTAGTACAGAATTCATGAAGGGATCCTGCACCAAAAGAAGCCTACACTATTCTGGGTCTCCGACAGCAAATGTGGTGGGGCGTTCACATTCTATCCTGTTGTTATCAATTCTTAAATTTTGGCACAAAGGGAGAGAGAATGATATATATTTATCCATGGACAAAAACATTTTGTTCAATATCGTCTAGGAAAGAAATACCCCAGTAAATAAAGTCATTTTGGGGGGCAAGAATACCACTTTTAGAAGGCAAACTTTTCCTAACTATTCTACAAAATGACCCGCAAACTACGTCTAGTTACTTTGTTAGAAAATGAATGTGGACTTATAATTTATAATTCACTTAGAAAATTAGAGCAAGGGAATTTTCTTTCATTTTGGCTGTAATTTTTGGCACCATTTTTTCTTTCATTTTAAGAGCAATACAACAAGTTTTGCTGAAATAATTTCGATCAATGCAACATCATTGACTGAATCCCCCTAAAAAAAACAATGTTGATATACTTTACTTGGCAGCAGAATGAAACACATTTTCAAAAGCTAAAATGAAAACATATCACTCACATCATATTTCACTTTGTTTACTTTGAAAACAGAACAATGGCAATGCGTTCAAATTTACACCCGAATATTTGGCAACAAATTTTGGAGGACAGCTTGCACAATTTTGAAGAAGAGTAGACAAAAAGTGTGAAAGATGCAAAGAGAGGTATAGTAGCTTGAATTTTTGGGGGGCAAGAAGACATTGTAGCCACTGCAAAATACAATCACGTATTCGTTAATAGTTGTGCTTGTTCTCACCATTTTGAAGAAGAGTAGACAATAAGTGTGAAAGGTGCAAAGAGATGTATAGTAGCTTGACTTTCTTTTGGGCAAAGAGACATTGTAACTACTGCAAAATACAATCACGTATTCGTCAATAGTTGTGCTTGTTCTCACCATTTTGAAGAAGAGTGGATAATAAGTGTGAAATATGCAAAGAGAGGTATAGTAGCTTGACTTTCTTTTGGGCAAAGAGACATTGTAACTACTGCAAAATACATTCACATATTTAATATTTATGCTTGTTCTCATCATACAGGCTGGTCAAGGAAAAGCGGAACAGTTACATTTACAGTTATTTTCAAAATTAATTGCTCATCTTTACTTAGTTCATCTGATAAACTATTTTTTTCGTGAGTAGAATGACACCAAGATCATCTATTTTGGTTGAGTACTACGCATTTTAGGGCCATTTTTGTGAACCAATGTAAATTTGGTATGTACACCCCATTTTATGTGTAATTTCTTTTGGACGCGATCAATAGGACGCTTCATTACTGCTTTACTGCTAGAAAAACTGAAATGCACTCCTTTGCAATATTGCCTCTAAAATGAAAACTACTGAATGAAAATTGACGATCTAAGTATTGTATTGCTCAGAAAAGAATCCTAATTATTATTATTATTATTATTATTATTATTTATATTTCGCTTTCGCGTTAGGCCCAAAGCGCTACACCTTAGGCTATCCTTCTTTACCGAGACGGCATCTAATACAACGCGCCATAGAAGGAGCCGCGAAGATGTTGAAGTGTTGAACAGTAGCGCATCACAGACCGGGTTTCACCCTTCTGCTTTTCGATGAAGTGTGTGGGTTCTCTTTACGTGTAGGTGTTTCTGTCTGCACACGGGGACCTCTACGCGCTTTACGTCCTAATCCGAGGGACGAGGTAATGTGGGATAAAGTGCCTTACAATGGACACAACGGCCATGACGTGGGCTCGAACGCACGGACCTCTAGGTCGGGAAGTCGCAAGCTGTTATCCACTACGCAGCGACGCCTCGCCTCAAATCATGCTATCAGATGAACAGGAATAGTGATTTCTCTTGGATAATGAAGGGAAAAAAGTCACCATATTTGATAAATTTAGAGTTCAGTTTTTCTGGGCCACACTGTATATTAAGCAATTGCCCTCAGCAGTACTATTTTACAAACATAAATCATTACTTAAAAGGTAAATGACATGATTGGGGTAGTCCTCAACTTGGACTGAAACTATTGTAGAATCAAGTAAACTATGCAAGGATTATCCTGTGAAAATCTTGTAGTCAAACGTTGACTCATTCTAAAATTACTAATGGCAATATTTCTCGTGGCAGGCAAACCTGCTGTGTGGCTCTCTATGGGTCCTATTTTTATTGTGCCCCAATAAAATTAAAATACCAGTATGTTCATGCTTTATTCTCCTTAAGTAAATAAATTAGAGACAAATCCTTCTAGCTGGGAGATCCACTCCAGCTAGTTTATAATTGGTATATATTTCAACTCATTTGGTTCTCGAGGCATTTTCAAGTGTTATCAATCATGTCACTAACCTTTAACCCATTGGAGACAAAGTGCAAGTTCACTCGTGTTGGAGTCTATGGAAAATGTGTGTTATAGTGAAATCAAATCGTCTCCAATGGGTTAAATTGACCGTCACTTCTGTTGCATGATAAAGTACAGCTACCTTTTCCCAATAACACACGTGTTCTCCAATCCCAAAATTCCTACAGCATAATACTGTATAATTATAAAATTACTGACTTTTGAGAAAGATAATCAAATTTTGCTATATTCCATCACAGTCTTTATTATGGGTAGCAGTCTAAGGAAATAAAAGCTTGAAAAGTAGTCTAAGGAAATAAAAGCTTGAAAACTGATTGACCAGGGCCACAATTTGAGGGAAATATAGACCGAGGACAGAGGAACATCAGAACAGATTGAGGAACATCAGTATACATTATACAATCTACTTATAGTCACTATGGTCAAAATCTCTCAAAGTATGCATAAAGACTGCAGACCAGAGTAAATAATTTTACCTAGTTTTTGTATAATTATAACAACATACCATGACAATGCAGGTTTTAAATTTCAACTCCAGAATTTTTAAAAAAATCAAGATATTATTCCACTTGAACTTCATAATATAAATAAATGAATGAGTGCCAAAAGAGGTGATGATAAGTAAAATTATGCAACGCAATGTGATTTATTTTGACACCGAATATCAATAACACTTTGATAACTATTGGTAAATTCTATTCAAAAGGGGGCATATCCATGTGAGAGACTGGTGCAAGCATAAAACCATGTGCTCATTACAATGGACATATGTGTGTCTGGACAATTACCCCACAGGACCTGTATCTCCCAGAAAAATTACCTTCTACAAATATTATCACCCACATAACTACCCCCTAGACAATTACTACCTGGTCAATTACCCCCTGGATAATTACAACTAAGACAAATACCTACAGGATTATTGTCCTGTGGAGTAATTATCCTGGGTGGTACTAGTAATTGTCTAGACTTGTGATAATTTTCCTAGAGGGAAATAGTCCTGGAAGGTAACTGTCCTTGTGGGTAACTGTCTGGTGAGGGGGTGTGGGATAATTTTCCTTGGGGTAAATGTCCAGGGGTAATTGTCCTGGGATAATTGCCCTTTCTGGGTAATAATCCAGGGGGTAATTGTCCTTTAGGGATAATTGGTCTAGGGGTAATTGTCCAGGGGTTAATTGTCCTTTAGGGTAAATGTCCAGGGGTAATTGTCCATGGATTATTGTCCTTTAGGGGTAATTGTCTAGGGGATAATTGTCCAGGGGATAATTGTCCAGAGGTAATTGCCCAAGGGGTAATTGTTCTGGGGGTAATTGTCCTTGAGGGGTAATTGTCCTTGTGGGATAATTGTCTTTGCGGGGTAATTGTCCAGTTGGTAGATATCCTAGAACCACACCAGTGTGACTAATAGTAAAGAGTAAAGATAAATGTGGCATTCCATCAGCATTCCCACTGACCCACAGGAACATGATGCAATACATCTAGGTTTCTAGCATACACATTCACAGTACTCTTTGTCTTAAGTCAAAAACTGTGTTTTTGTAATTTTAATACTAACTACAGCGTGAATTAATTTTAACAACATTACAAATTTATAAGGTTTATATTTTACCTCACATTTTTTTCCTTTTCATTGGAGTGAACACTTTTATTCCTAACATATTTCTGTTTTCATTTTCAAGTTAACAGCACAAATTTATGCTTGGCATGTCCAAACAACATTTATGAGTACTTCTATAAAACATACTGACACATTTCATTTAAAAAAATACAACAAATATAAGGCAAACAAAATGCAATTATTCAACGTGATTAACAAAAACTACTGTTCTATTACATGCTGCTTTTAGTAAGGTGATGCGAAGCACAATAGTACTTCTTGTGAGCAATAAAGGTGGATAAGCTGGAGAAGCTAATGTTGCATGCCCGGCAGTGCTTCAACATGATTTGTGGAGGTCGGCCGTTCGTCCCATTTGGCGACGTTACAGTGGATTTTGGATGAGTTACAGTATGCTTGATGGAGGTCTGCTTTGATGCAGTACTGTCGGTTTTTCCTTCACTTTCCACCATGTTAGATACAGCTAAACTACTGGCAGTTCTTTTGTGACCATTTTGACATGACAAGGTCATCGACTGAGAATCATTGCAGTTCTCAGATTCTCGTTCTCGACTTCCATGAGTCATTGAACAGCTACCGGATGCATCAGATTTTTCTTTCTTAATAACGATTTTGCTTCCAATGTTATTCGTCACATCATCACAATGATTTCTTTCTCCACCACATGATGAATCTTCTTCCAGTCCCTTTTCCTGTTTAATGGTGGCACGAGGTCGGTGATCACTTGATGATTCTCTGTGGCACATTGTATCAGAAACTTGCGGGGCTGTCTCTGCTTTATCACTATTGTCCCCTTTTCCATCTTTAATCTCACTATCCGTATGTTTTTCCAAACCATTTGTTTGGTTGGCACACTCCAAGGGCAGGCTTTCCTTGTCATCAGTTTCCATTCCAACTTCACAATCATCACCACTCCTGACTTGCGATTCGATAGTTCTAATGTCACTCTGGCCATTTGCCAAACCATTGCTGTTGAGGCGTGTTGGTGGCATACTTGATGAGACTTCTCTTCCATTGGAATCACTCTGATGGTTTGAACCCTTAGCCTCATTTGTTTGTGTCGAATTGCAGTAAAACTGTTGGTGGGCTGTCAACGATGCCACTTTCATAAATGACACGCCACAGTTTGGACACATGTATCGCACTACCGATGGCACATACATCGCAACACCAGGTCCACCCGCCTTGTCTGCTATACCGTTGTTTAGCTCTGCTCGACCATTAGATACTTTCATTTGAGGTGCCAGACAGGTGGGTGACAAACGCCCGGCTATATCAACATGTTTTTCAGTTCAATAAACTTCAGTCACGCGTTATTCAACAACCATCGAAAAACATGGCGAAATCGATGCACAAAACCGGGTGCGTCCAAAAACGCGCGCGTACTACCGCGCGCACAAAAAATCGCCAAATTCCCCCTTGAAACGTATGCCAGACAAATCCTAGCGTCGATTGGAGCATTTTAAGATTTGATAGCGCACCGTACGCGTCTGTCGTGACGCGCGGCCTACCGTGCTTTTGTCGCACAGTTGAACGCTCATGACGACTGCGACCATGTGCCAAATTTGGGTTACCGTAATTCCTCGCCACTTCAGTCCCATGCAGATATTGAAAGAAACAGATTTTTGACCAATGAGTACATAGATGACGTCACGCGCCATCGCCCTGATCAACCATCAATCCGAGCATGTGCATTGTCGACGATATTGTCATGACACATGATCGACTAGGACAAGTTCTGCAGCAACCATGACAGGAATTCGTCATTCGCTGAGATATCTTGGACAATCAAAAAA
>JZLH01S0070276.1:44941-64587 GCA_001188425.1 Eucidaris tribuloides
ATATGCAACATCAGCCTAACCACTGAGACAGTTGATTTGCTGTAATAGGAAAGTGATCAGTAGTGATCACCTTATCAATAGTATATCGCTACTTTGACCTACGCGAATCGCAGTAACTTATTTCGCTATCGCCGCCTCGCGGGTGGCCAGCGAACTTGCCCAACCGACAGAATCCCTCCAAAACTACTTGTCAACCCTTTTCCGCATGGAATGCCCAACCACCATGCTCCATTCCCATAATGCACCTCCTCTCGATCGACGCCGGACGTCTGGAGCGGAAGGGGCTTTGAACAGGGCGGGCTTACCGTAGGTAAGTACGAATATGTACTAGGTGATAAGGTGATCACCTATGCATCAAGCTCCTAATCCCAGTCGGGCGTAATGCGTACTTACCGTACGCGAATCCATAACTTATGGCTAGAAGTACCAAGAACGAAAAAATGGACTCGGAACCGACTGAGGGGAGAAAAGCGAAACAAGTGCGAAAGGGCGTCAATGCGACACAGCAGCATCGTAGGCGAAGTAAGAACCAAACTGGACTCCCGACTGAAACCAACACATCCGTCAGATAGCGGAAATAATTAGTTAGGGTAATTACCCAGATAAGACTGCCTGCAGAGGTCCTAAGGTGCCCAAATGTGTAGAAACAGGGCCCAGGAGGGGGGCTATGCCCGTGAGTGTCATGGCTCGAATGGGACTCTGGAAAGGCCTGAGGAATGTCGTCCCGGCTGCAAACGAATAGCGGACCAGCCTCGAGGAAATAAGTGTCCATAGAAAACTGACGCACGTGAGCGAAGGCCGGGAGGAATAAAAAGGGTTTTCGGGTCGACACGGAATGGTCTTTTGTGCGGATCTCAAGCTACCAATTTCAGGGCCACTGACCGCGGCGGCACACCAATTTGTCGTCCTTCTGTTCGGGAAAAGAGAAAGGAAAAACTGGCATCCAAGAATGACGAGCTCACAGGTGCAGAGAACCGGACGATTGATTCTGGCGAGAATGAAGCGCTCGTGAAGAATGAGGCGATCGGCGAGGGGTCCCAGCGAATGTAGAGAACCACTAGCGTGGGCAGGGGACATGCGAATCAGTGCTGATACGTCGATGGCCTGAGGCGACAGCCAGTAAAGAAGCAGCCCTTGATAGATAGCGTTAAGATAGCCGAAGATTTGTCCAAAGGTCTCGACGGCGACTCAGGTGAGGCTCGTAGGACCCTAGGCAGACTTCAAGACGGTGTAAGCCTTTAGAAGGGGAACCGCTTGTGGAAAGAACGGCCTTGAAGAGAGCTTTGAGAGATCCAGCGAGCCGTTGGAAGATTTGACGGACAGTGGACCCGTCTAAAACCCTTATGGATTGGACTGATTGCCAGGAGCGATTAACCCCTTGGTAGTGTCGCTAAGGATAGATCATTATCGAGAGGTAGGACGAAGAAAAAGTGAAAGTCGACCAGGATCCTTCGACAGAGGCATCGCCGTCGGTAAAAGAATGCCACCGATTTTCGTACACCACGCGGTGAAGTGAGAGAGTCTTGAATCGTAAGTGTGTCGAGTGGAAAAACGATCGCTCAGGACTCGAGATACCACGTTAGGCCCAGCCCTTTCGAAAGGCTTGCCTCTTCGCAGCTGCTCCGGATAGCGAAAATAGATGTAGTTCTAGGGAACCGCCCGAGGTTGTTGAGGTAAAATTTGTGGTCCGGTTGGTGGAGAGGTAGGTCGAATTACCGAGCGAGCGCGAGTTGAACTGGCGTCCCGGCTAGGAGCTGAGAAGGTGAGCATTAACGCACGGGTCTGCGTGGCCACAGAGGTGCTCATGAGGTGACCTCGCCTCGTTCCTGTTGAATCTTTTTACGAGGATCGTAGAATTAGAGCAAGGGGGGGCGGAAGGGTACGATGTCATGCAACCGACAAGTATCGAGAAGGCATCGAACTGCTAGTCGCTCCAGCGGGTCGCTGGTACAATCGAGCAAGTACCGGCGGGAGCTAGGGTATGAGGCACGATGCGAAGAGGTCACTGGTCACCGACCGAAGCCGGGAACGATCGTGTTGAAACTGCCGAATTCAGCTGCCATTGCGCTCCGGGTAAGGAGCCAGCCCGAGATAGGAAAGTTGGGCTTCATGATTGTCCAGCCGGAATATGAACTGCAAATCAGAAATGATACCGCTGCACTGAAATGACCACTCAGAGGAGAGCTAGCGTCAAAGGGCCATGCGGACAATGCGTTCGGGATCGGTCCCGCGCTTGTTTGTTTTCAGAGTAAAGGCCACCACGTGTGATAAATGTTGTCGGATTAGCGCACCAAGGACCGATTTGGTTAACCGACGTCCTCGGGAGGAAGCCTTGGTGAGGCATGGAGAGAACCGCAAGTAGTCGAGTGATATAATTATGTGCATAGCTGCCTGCCGATCTGGGGGGGGTACCACCGTACCCTGAGGTTGCAGGAGTCTCCAGCCGTGTCGCCCCAACGAGATGAGAGGCCGTCGAGTTATAGTTTATCGCTGGACGGAAGGCGCGACGGCTGGAACGGTTTCCCCCCCGTCAAGGAGAAGCACGGTTGAAAAGCCAGTGCGCGGCATGAAGGAACGACCACGGGTCGAGACCAGGACCCCGAAAATTTGTCGCGACTGTCGTGGATGGACGGGAGTCCTGAGTAAATGACTAGTTGGATTATGCGTTTGGATATGAAAGCGGCACTTCTAGTACTAGGTCCGACCAGGTTGGCTATTGCCAATGAAACCAGGATGCGAAGCCAACGCCTCGCGGCGGCTCTCTGCTGCACAAAGTATGCGAGAGCGACCCCTGGCATGAGGGTCCGCACCCGGTGGTCATGGCCTTGCGGCTAAATTTGGTGCGGCGAAGTCTTGAGTACGGGCGCCAGAACTCGGGGTTCGAGGTTAGGTTTCAGGGCGATTCCTGTCCAATTTAGTCACGAAACCCAACTTGAACAGTTGGAGTAAAACGGATTGAGGTGGGAAAGCAGAGGATCTTCGTTGGCATTGAGCTAACCTGCAGCCACGTCGCGAATGATAACAAGGTTAACAATAGATCCTCATGTTTCGTTGTTAGACGCCTAGAAAGGTAATGCTATGCTACTACCGGACTTGCGCCCGTGTAAAAATGCGGGGGCGGAGTAGAGTGAGCCCCGAAAAGGAAGAGAAGCGGTATATAAAGTGTAGCCAAGAAATGTGCGAGTCCCCGATTCTGAAATCCCAGAACTTTTGAGGAGCCTGGGGTCGTCTGGTACTAATGAAGGGTAAGCGTATTGAGCATCTAGGCAACCAGCCAATATGGGGGTGAGCGGACAAGCAGTTAGGTGGGGAGCGAAATGTATTGATAATGCTACCATTCTGAGACGTGGGAAGACAAAAGGGGCTGTCGACGAAGAGATGTGAGTTCTCTTGCGATTCTAAAGATCCGGAGTGCAGCCCCCCACATCAACTCCCCCCCCCCGAGTCGGGTTTCGGGGTCAGGAAGATCGGCTTGATGTATTACGCGTCGGGAGTCATGACGGGTTTATTGCGCTTTCAGAGAGAAGGGAGTCCATCCCCTGTTGAGCTCACCGTAAGTCGCCCCGGCGTCCGTGGGGGGTTGGTTACGTGACGAAGCATGAAAGCCGGTGTGACAGGGCTTTAATATCGATGGAAGTAACCGGCAGATAGACTGATAGAAACGAGTCTGTCTTGTTTAATTGGCCGCCAATGTGGAGACAGGCAGCCAGTCTGCCCCGACGGAGCCGGTCCGAACGCTCGGAGATGCCGTCAATGCGGCCGTCGGTTCTGCGGCCGGCAGCCGATGGCCGCCCGTAGGACGAGGGCACCTGCCCGGTGGAGGAGGTCTCCCGGAAGCGGTCACTCCGCTGCTGGGCGGGAGTGCCAAAGTTAACTCGTTGAATGGCGAAGAGCGATCGACCGGAACTGGGCGCAGGAACCCGCTCCCCGGTAGCAAGGAATAATCTGTGAGGAGAGGGAGGTTGACGGACCACGGCCTGTCCTCCTAGAACCCGTGTGTGACCCGGAGGGGAGGCCGAGACTAGAAGGCGGAACGGGGTGCTGAGGGGAGAACGAGGGAGCGTGAGCTGTGCGAGGGCTGGTGACGCGCTGTGTCTCGCTGCCCGTCAGCGAACACTTCAGTTCATTGTCCAACAATTTCTGTTGAGCTGGCCTCCAAACAAGTCAGGTCGCCTTCCACAAAAGGGATTATCTTGACCTCAAGCCCGGGCGAAAGTGCGTGGTAGTGATTCAGGGTTCGACGCTCTGTTCTTGCCAACTATGGCGGGTGGGTGTTCTGGACTAGTAGGCGGCCAGCTGGCGGGCCATCTGGCCTAATCCGCCAAGTGGGCTCTAAGATGTGATAATATCTAATTATGTTTGTCGGATCGGACACATGGAGACTGTTCGGTGAGCCCGTAGTAGTTCTCTGGTATGAGCGCTCCCTGCTGATATGCGGTCAAGCGCATCGCAAGTGCGTGCTGCTCTGATCGTCATCACACACGTGCGGAAGGCTCCTTGGGATTTGAGGTGTGTGCGTCTGGTTAAAGAGAGAGATTTGTCGTGGGAACAGGGATTTCCCAACTGCTTTCAAGTCCTCCCGTGAGGGTTGGAGGCCATGTCGAAACATAACGGATTTTATCGAACCGGCGACGCCTCCACGCGAAAAGCCTCTTGAGGGCTAACTGAGCTGGTTTCGAAGGATCAAAAAGAGGACGGGGGGCTTTCTGGAGATCCTGAAGTCCACGCGAACGAGTCGGGGAAGTTGTGAGTACGCCGGGGGTGAGAAGGGCGCGGAACTTAGCGCAGCCCCGTCAAGCGGGGACCCTGTTGGCTGGGAGTTCAGGCGCGATCTGGCTCGCGGGACGGCCGCTGGTCGGGCCAATAGCCGGAGTCATAGATTATTCTGGGCGCAGGCGAGTGGCCTCATCAGGGTGTTCTCCAATCGTCCCGGGGCGTTCAGATTCACGTGTCAAGTCCTGACTGGAGCCCTTCTACGAATTTGGATCTACGGGCGTGCCTGGTGGAAGACTCAGATGCCGCGCCCGTATCAGTAACCGTCTCTCCGAAAAGGTGTTAGCCGGGCTCCCTGTGGTCCGCAGGGGATGGTAGTGGGTTGGTAGTGCGATCTGTCTCGGGCCGGATAAGGAATCGACATGTGGTCGTCGCTGTTTGTAAGCAAAGCCCTGGCGGGTTAAGTAGCTGTTTACATAATTCCGCTGAGCAGGGAACTCCCTATCCATCCGAGGCCTTTTCTTTTTCTTTTTCTTTTTGGGCATAATGGGGCTGTGCATTTTCGGTACTGAAACCGCCTTACGATTTGCCCTGATATGGGGGCAGTGTAGCGGAGCTTGTTATTCCTGAATCCCCGTGGTCGGAGTTGTACAGCCATGGAAGACGGTTGCGAACGATGTAGAGTTGGATGCAGTTCCACACTCGGGACCGCGGAAACTGCTGTGTTGCCGTTCCCAGGTCCGGCATGTAGAACATCGGGAAGCATCTGTTTTGCACAGGGGCGACATTTCGGCTGTCCGTTTTATGTCCCAGGAGGAATGATATTTGTTGCATAAGAAGGCACGCCCGGCCATTCCATCAAAATAGTGTATAGGAACCCGATGGTGGGGGAAAGATCGTTGGAAACGCGTGTGCTTGCGCAGAAATTGCCACCAGAGAGCGCAGTCGCGGGGAACCACGGTCGAAAGGGCCTGCGGAAACGGTGTGGGGGAACTAACGGCTAGTTGTAGCGAAGTGAAGTCGTGCCGGCGACTCGGGGGTAACCAAGCCCGAGGAAGGTGGTGTGAAGGGGCCGGGTAATCGCAATCGGAAGGGCCGAGTGTAAAAATTCTCGGCGGGAGGAACGTTAACGGAAGTGTGGGGTATCGGTTCACAACCGATTACCCTACAGAATATGAGGTTCGCGCGAAGTGCCGTAAACACAAGGTACGACGGACGGGGTTAGGCCTGGAGACACGTCAAGGGATCGCTCCTGGCAAGCGGAGTGCACGGTGAAACCGGCTGTATAAAGGCGAAGATATAAATGCGCGGAAAGCCGTATAGGACGGAGGTAAAACCGAAGGAGCGGATCTCCTACGGGGAGCTGTAACGTCCATCCGGAGTACGGTCGCTAAACTAACGATGCGGCCGCGTCCGAGCGGGATAGACAGCCGAGGCATGTAGTGAGTCGGATCGATGCCAGCTGATGGTGAGGTTGCGGGCCAGGGAAAAAGCGGCCGTGTGAAAGGCGGTCTGAGAGGCCGTACTACAACGGGGTAAGGTGCTCGCAGGAGGCATATTTGTCACAATCTCCCAGTAGATATGTTGGTAATCTTCCAGGAGCAAGGAGTATGGGTCCTGGGGGTACTGCTCCTGGAGAAATACTGGGATTACAGGGGATATTGGTAGGAGTGACAGTTCCACTGTTTGGAATATTCATATGTACTCCATTTTGAAAGGATTGTAAACTTTCGCTAGGACTTGGCACTTTGAGTTTGCTTGCTGATGATGAATGACTAGGGTCTTCTGCTTTTGTTTCACTACCACTTGCAGTTCCTCTGGGAGTGGAAGTAGGGCTTGTGCTCCCATCATTACCAGGTCTCGTTGCAGAAGAGTTGGACAAATGTGTTCTGCTTGCCCCACGGCACTGGCAGAAATAAAGCGTGTGCACTGCAAGCTTTTCACGACTTGGAAATACTGCAGCACAATCCCCACATTGTACAAGAGTGATTCCAGGGGGCACTGCTTGAGTAGCTTGCTGAATTTTCTTTCTCTCCTTGATATGTCCTTGGCAGTAATACTGCTTGTGCGCTATAAAATTCTTGTGGTTGGAGAAATAGATATCGCATTCAACACACAGAAAGCGGCCAACAGGTCTCATTTGGGGTGTCACACATGTGGACTCACTCTTGTCCGGGTGTCCAGACACCCTGGGCACACTATCAGTCGGAGATTTCACAGGGACGCCGTTTGAGGAACTACAACCACTGTCTGCATTTGGAGAAAGACGTGCACTGCACTGGTCATCCTCCATATCTTTCTGTCGTGCATCCGGTAACTTCTCCTCATCACTTTGATCATCGGCATCTCGTCCATCTGACTGTTGACGTGAATGTTTGGATTGTGATGAGCTGTCTCTGCCACTTCTGTCAGTACTGGCCGTCATAGACTCTGATGGTGAAACGCTACCACTGTCACCATCCCTACTGTGATGGCTCTTTCTCTTCTTCCGTTTCTCCTCCTGTCTCTGGTCCAGAATCCCCCGTCTCGAATTCACGTCAAAATGCATGAAAGGATTTTCGACAGTTCCAGCTGCCAAGTTGGGATTTCGCTTATCAATGGTCACAATGGCTGTACTTAGCCCAGTTCCTCGGACATGAATGAGCATGTGCTCTTTCAGGAACTCGATGTCGGTGCAGACGAAGTTACAGCACTTGCAGGCTTGTGAGTTTTGTTCGGTGTGCAGTTTGATCATGTGACTTAAACAGTTTGTCTTATTGGTGAATCTCGCTTTACACAGGATACACATGAGATTATCGCTTTGACTCGGGTCCTTTTCCTCTGTTGAATGTCTGGATTCGCTTCCAACCAGGCTGTGTGGCACATCCCGAATGGTTGAAAAGTCTGTTGCACAATGCATCGCAGGTGCCGTTTCTCGTGCTGAACAATAGTAAAGTTGGTGAGCATGAAGGTTGGAGGGATTTCTGAACTTTACTCCACAGGCTTTGCAACACATCGTTATACCTACGCACAGGAAAATGAAAATGAGGAAAAAATTAAGCCAAAGATTTAAGCTCCACTTTCTTTACTTGACAAATGACTCAATACAAATTCTAGGTTCCTTTTTAGGTTTCTTCATTCAGAAATAAAAATATGTACTGTATTAAGTTTGCTCCTTTTACTTCAAAATAATTAGCTCATCCATTTGCATGGCACAATACACACAGTTACTATACTTAATAGCAGTTTGAGGTTTTGTTTACAGAATTTATTATATGCATGTAGTATTTCTGAAAGATAAAACATATGCTTTGAGAAATAACATTGTGCCTATTTGTTTTTTTTTATTCATACTTTAAACAATGGCTTAGGTCATGAAGGCACAATCTGTGTACCAGTCGTTATCATTCTTGTGGTTATTTCCAGCTTTATGTATGTACATCAGCCTAACCCACTGAAGACAGTTTGATTTTGCTTTAACATGTATTTCCCATAGAGCTCGAGACGAGATATCTCCCGTCTAGTCTTCAATGGGTTAAAAGTTCACAAAAAGTATAGTTTTCAGGTTTGGAGTTCTGTTGCAACTGAAAATAAACCTTGGTTTTCGTTGTATTAGGAAGACAGGGCTCCAAGATAACAGGAATATATATATATTTTTTTACATTTATCAAATTGAGAACTAAACATATCTCACACTTTTACCTTTTTTTAACGTGAAAAGTAAACAATATGGAGAAAATATGTCATACAGACAAATATGTACAGTATGTGTAAAAAAATATAAGATGAAAGTGCATTTCTTGTTCTGTCTCAAATCTGGTTTTCCAGATAACAGCCATTAAACAACATCCAATCTTAATATTTTTCCAGTGTAATTGTACCACCATTGCTGATATGTTAATATATGATTTTTTTTTTTCAATGAAAAAAAAACCCTCCTTCTATGATCCATCTTGGCAAACACTGCCCAGTGAGTATTATTTGCCAAGTCCCATAATTAACAGAAATTTACCATTTCATTAGGCCTGATTTAAAGTAAATGTCACACAGTACTCTTAGTGCAGTTCTCTGTACCTTTGTCGACCACTATTCTCACATCCAACTTGATAAAATTTCTTAACTTTATCTAGATATTCCTTGGTCCAGAGATGCCATCCTCTTATGAATGAAAAAAAGCATTTTTAGTCTGAAAAAATTCAATAGAAGTGTGAACAAATCCCAGAGAAAAAGTATTTTGAGGCATTTTGCTTGAAATCAGAAGTACTTGCAACAGGAAAAATACTAAATACTGTAAAAAGGAGACAGTTGGCATCTATGTTGGTCCCTTCTCCCACTAACACATAATTTTAAAGCTTATGATAAATTAATCAAACAATATATGAAATAAACACTGGTAAGAAGGGTATTGTATTAACATTTTGGCAAATGCCAAATGTAGTAATATTGATAAGAGAAAAAAAAAATGGTGTACAGACTATGGTTGGACCCCATTTATCTGACCATGTTTGGACTGGCACCAATCCAATTATGAAATTGGCCCAATTCGTGATTTACAGTATGCTCAAAAACATCATCGCAGGGATCCCCACATATCATGAAAAAATAATTCCCTAATTTTTCCCTGATGGACATTAAAAATTCTAGGATAATCATTTTGACCTATTTTCTTGCTTTGCCTATTTCTTTCTCATCCCATGGCCATGGTACAGACACGAGGCAAGGAAGTCTGACCCATGGACAAACAAAGTTGCCTAATTTTCCTCTCATTTCAGGGACTTTTCTCAAATTCCCTGACTGGAAAAGAGAATTTCTAGGAATGGCTGGAAACCCTGCACCTGCATTCAGTTCAGAGATTGTTTTTTATACACTTTGTTCTAGTGTTTATACCAAGTGAAAAAAAAACTAGAGAGTTCGACTAGCGCGCGAGTCGACGGGTGCTCGCAGCCTGCACTCTCCATCAATTAAGTAATTTGAAAAGCTTCAATACCTGTGCAAGACCATTAGATCAATAAGATAATGATAAGCCATGTGCACTTTGACAATTACATTAAAAATCATTTAAGCGCTCTCAAGTATATCGCAGAGGTAACGAGCCCAAACAGAATATTTAAGCCGAGGTGACTTTGACCTCTGTACTTTCAACACCCAATCGAATCAAACTTGTAGCCTATATAAGTATACTTCTCACCATGATATACATCACAAATCGACATAGGCACTCATCAAGTTATGCGGTATACGGCCAAATCAGACATATTAGGCCCTGAACTTTGACTTTTGACCTTTCAGCTCCAAAATCCTAAGTCAGTATTGTGCTCATACGTACATACTTGGTCTCAAGTTACTTCACAATCGACTAGCCGCTCTAAGTTATCGCAGGTAAGGAGCCAAATCCAGACATATTTAGGCCGGTGACTTTGACTTTCAGCCCAAAATCTATAGTTATTTGCTTTTAATACAACTTTCACCCAGTTACCATCGCATCCGACCAGACGCTACTCAATTTACGCGAGTAACGAGCCAATCTGACTTATTTAAGCCCTAGGTGACCCTTGACCTTAGTCAAAATTCTATCATTCATTTGTGGCTCATGTTATACTATGTCCTGATTACTCAATATTCGATCAAGTCTCAAGTTATCGCGGTAACAGTCCAAATAGCATATTATATGGCCATGCTGACCTTTGACCTTCAGACCCAAAATCTAATCAGTTCATTTGTGCCCTATACATACATTCACCCAATTTACATCACAATCCGACAGTCCACTCTAAATATACGCACTACGAGCTCCAATCTCAACATATTAAGCCGTGATCTTTGACCTTTGACCTTTCAGCTCAAAATCTAATCATTCATTGGTGGTCATAGTACATACTTGTCCTAGTACATCAAAAATCGATTGGGGCTTCTCAATTATCCGGCTAACGAAGCCCAAATCAACATATTAAGGCCGGTTCCTGACTTTTGACCTTCACCCCAAAATCTAATCATTCATGTGCTCATTAATCATATTCACACAACATTACATGACCAATTCCGACCAGCCGCTCTAAGTTTATCGCGGTAACTAACCCAAAATCAGACATATTTTAAGGCCGGACCTTTGACTTGTACCTTGTCAGCTCAAAATCAATACAGTTCATTGTGCTCATGTAATACTTGGGTTCCTTAGTTACATCAAATTTCATGGGGTCTCAAGTTATCGCGGTAACGAGCCCATATCAGACTATTAAGGCGGACCTTTACCTTTGACCTTTCAGCCCCAAATCTAATCAGTTCATGGTGCTCATATCATATTTCACCCAAATACATCAACTTCCGATAACCTACTCAATTATGCGATAACAGCCCAATCAACATATTAAGCCGTACTTTGACCTTTGACACTTTCATCTCATAATCTAATCAGTTCATTGGTGGCTCATAGGTATTGCGTCCTAGTTTACATATCAAAAATTCCATGATAGGGCGTCTCAGTTAGCGCAGTAACGAGATCGATAAACGCGGTACACGAGGGTCACTGGACCCCGGTATATCTTTACCGTGTCACGGACAACCCGAAAACATGATGCCTCCGGCAACTTCGTTGCGGAGGCATAAAAAAAGTTTACCATTTATGCTTTTTTTCAGGTAAAAATAAATTTCAAAAAAGTAAATAAAAAACAAACACTGCTAGAATCATGGTGAAAATAGATTACAAATAACTGGTGGCTGGATAAACCAGGTAAGGCTGTTATTGAAATTTGATGAATAATATTATCATGAGCTATTTGTAACCCACTAACAAATTTCTATTGGAACCAATTTCAGATGGACATGCTAATGATGCAGCCCTATTGCTGAGCAGTGCTGTAAAAAGAAAAGTGATGTCATCATGGAATACTGTACCTTCAGCAGCATCTGTCACCACATCGGCTGGACTGTTTCCTGAGGTGTGGTCATCATCTTTCGGATTAACTTGTTCAGGATCAACAGAGCTAGGATCATTTCCTGAAAGTTGGAAAACAGAACATAAATATTGCAGTAGTTTACCCACAGATTGCCATCTACTGTTCTTGCAAAGTATGACAGCAATTTCATTATTTATCTTCCTATTTATTCATTTATTTATTTATTTATTTATTTATTTACTTATTTATTTACTTATTTATTTATTATTTATCTACATTTATTTATATATATATATTTATTTATTTATCTATCTATTTATTTATTTATTCTATCATTCACTTATCTATTAATTTACATACATTATCTATTTATTCATTTATATATTTATTTATTCATTCAATAATCTATAAATTTATTTGGTTAGTTACTGAGTAGTTAGGTAGTTAGTTAGTTAATTAATTGGAGAGTCAGTTATTTTGCAAATAAGAAACTGTATTGAACTGGCCTGTTATGAAATGATTATGATGGATATTTGCATAAATACATACAAACTATAATCGCAAGAAGCAACATCCAGGTTTGATCTGGGATCTATACACACTTGCTGGTTCAGCAAATTGCCAAAAAAAATTAAATCAGCCAACATAGGAAAATACATGCATTGAACTGGCCTGTTATGAAATGATAGATATGTACATAAAATACATACAAACTATAATCGCAAGAAGCAACATCTAGGTTTGATCTGGGATCTATACACACTTGCTGGTTCAGCAAATTGCCAAAAAAAATTAAATCAGCCAACATAGGAAAATACATGCATTGAACTGGCCTGTTATGAAATGATAGATATGTACATAAAATACATACAAACTATAATCGCAAGAAGCAACATCTAGGTTTGATCTGGGATCTATACACACTTGCTAATTCAGCAAATTGCAGAAATTTTTGAATCAGGAAACACAGGAAACAAACATTAATTTTAATTGTGGAGTATTCTGCATAAATCTTCAAAATAAAATTGAAAGCAATAAAACTTCAAAATGATGAGTAGTGGTTCTTTGCACAGTCAGTACCTAACTCTACTGTATAAAATGATTGGAATAAAAAAAATATCAGTCCACTCACTGTGCATAAATCAGAATTACTTGGCATAAATTGTACAATAATTGTTAGACCTAAAAAAAACTAGCAAAATTTTGTGTTGAAGCTCTTTGTACAGTACATGTACATTAGCTAGCTCTGTCATAAAGATCAGTCAGTCATGATGTAAGTTCATCAAGGATGAAAAACATAAATTTATGTGAATTTATGCACAAAATTGCACAAAAAGTGCTAATAATGAGAAGAATATCAAAATACTGTTGTAGATGATCTACGCAGTGTAATACTCAAGATCAGTCACAAAATACAAGAGAAGTAGTAATTGGTTTGTGCATGTATGTGTGGGGGTAAATTTGAACAAATTGGCAATTAAATAAATTACAGACAGCAGAATTCATTTTTAAGCCCAGTACATTGCACACTCAGAGACGACGGGCTTCTACAGAAGCCCAGAACATATGACAAAAATTCCGGTCAAACACTGGATAAACGGTAGAGTTTCATTACTTAATGCATCTGTCCCCAAAATTACACATTTTTAAACAGTATAAAATAAGGAAATAAATATTGTGAGAGGAATTTTATCAGAATACATGGGTTTATATTCCCTTCAAAGTCAAACACGTGCATATCGCGTCGTCTCTCAATGAACAGCAGTGCTGTATAGCATCGAGCCCAAAGGGTTAAATAAATTACAGGCAGCAGAATTCATTTTCAGGGGGGAGAGAGAACAGGACACTGACATTTCCCAATGGTAATGTACATGGTAATATTAAAGCCACTGGCTAACATGTACCACAGTTAAAAAAATGTGAGCTACATAATCCTCAATGCTCCAAGTGTCTTTGATAAGGTCTAAAAATGAAGCCCTGAAAAAATTGTATTTCAAAATGATGATTCAGTGCTTTAAAAAAGTGAAAATCTACAAGCATTCAAATTGACCGGATTCACCTGCCCATTTCCTCCCATAGACTTACATGTACTGTGTGCAGATCTAGGCTATTTTATCATCCACCAGAGTAGAAATTGTTTATTCATGCATACCTTGCCATTGGCAGCATAACTTTCCAAACTTGTGTATTCTTGTGTGTTTATTTGTCCATTTGAACACTACTATGTAGCTCAGATATCAAAGTTTGACAATCTTTTAAACTGAAGCTCCACAATGTTAGCCTATCACTTTAACTGACTGGTGGTTTAAAAAGCAAAATATGTTGGAGTAAAGAATTTCTGGTCCGTTTCAGGTTGTTTTCTGATGTCTGGCAGGACAATACCATGCTTTGTGACAGATTTGTCTGATAAACCAAAATTAAACTTGGGCTTTGAGGTTTTCTAGCCCTAGTATTAACATACCAATCACATTCTATAGTATAAACGTACCTATCACATTCTGATTGCCCTCTGACACCTGCTGCTGTTTGACCTTGACCCTGTTGACCTCTTGATCAATAAGGTCATTGACCTCATGTAACCTCGGGTGATGATCTTGTCCGCCTTCAAGGAACAAGGTATGAATGTGATCTTGCTCCTGGATGTCCCTTAGCGTCAGCAGGTAAAGTTGTTTGTCTTAAGGGAAAACAGAAAAACAAGTGAATCAGTAAATTATGCAGTGCATAATATATGTCCCCGCCGAAAGTGTAGATCTGTGGAATGACATGAATGTTGGAGTTAGCATTTTTGTTAATTTTGAATAAAATTGCATAAATTTGCATAGTTGATGAATTTCAGAATTCTGTGTATAAGTTTGGAAGCCCCCACCAAACCCCATCAGATAAACCACACACAATTGAAATCCACGGTGAAATGTACGAAAAGTAGCATGTTGCATTAATTTTGAACAAAATTTGCATAAATTTGCATGATTAATGAATTTCAGAATTCTGTATAGATGTTTGCAAGCCCCAACCAAGCCCTATCAGATAAAACAAACAGAATCAGAATCCGCTGTGAAATGTAGATGTAGCATTTTAGGTGTTTTTGAAGAAATTTGCATAAATTTGCATACTTAATGAATTTCAGAATTCTGTGTAGTTGTTTGGAAGCCCCCACCAAGCCCTATCAGATAAACCAAACAGAATCAAAATCCGATGTGAAATGGAGGAGAAGTAGCATTTTTAAACATTTCGAGTACACATGGACACACAGACAGACACACACACACACACACACATGTACCAAGCCCGTTTCATAGTCCCCTTGCGAAGTTCGTTCAGCGGGGACAAAAATAGTGTCTAGTACAGGGGTTCTCAAATAGCGGCACGCGCACCACTTTTGGCGCATCGGACCTTCTGAAGTGGCGCACGGAGAAATTGTGTAATTTGTTTAAATTCGTATTTTGGTAATTTACATTATTTAGAGTCATTCTGGGCCACTTAAAACGCCTCATATCTAAAAGCTTCGGGGGGCTCCGCCCTTTCAAACCCCGCCAGGGGCCCTTAAGTGGGCCCCTGGACCCCACGCCTTGAGGTTTCGCTCGCTCTGCTCGTTTCGCGTGTTGAAAAGTGGCGCATTATTAATTCTAGATAACAAATTCGGCGCTTCAACAGTAATAATTGAGAACCCCTGGTCTAGTACGATGAGAAAGTTCTTGAAAGTGAGAACACTGAAGGAACCAAATCTCAATAATTGTCACAGATTGCTACAAAACTGATATGTAATATTTGTTAAAAAAAAAAAATTGAACTAGCGAGTCAACTTTCCACCAGACAAATATTTACTTTTCCAATTACTACGATTGATATTTGTTTTTGTAAAACAATCACTGCTCCAATCATTTGTGTAAGGAATAGGATGACATAAATCATAACTGTTACAGTACAGTACATGAATTTGTTTATTCAGTCCACAGACACACCCTTTTGACTGAGTGAAAATCATGAACTAAGTCTCCAAAAACTTTTGTAGTGCTTTTTGTCAATTACTATTTGTGCTCAAGAGAACTTTTACTTCCATATTTTTTCTTAGAAATAATTGTCATTTTATTACCAAATCAATGCACTTATTTATGTGAAATAATTCCTCTGTTCTCATTTTATTTTATCATCATGACTGCACAATGGGTTAGTTTCTAGGGAGCCAATGATTTCAAACAGGGTCACAGTTCAACTGGTAAAATCAAAATTGCTCTCTACTGCATGCCCAGCGGCTATCAGGTTTATCTTGTTAACAGCCTGAAATTGAAAAGGGTGTGTAGAATGTAGAGTGATGAAATATTGGAACGAAACCCTTCATAGCATATTTTTGATACTACAGCCATGAAAGGTTTTGATTTACATGTAAAAATGAAAATAAATCATGTTTGCAAAAATTGGCATATTCCCAAAATACAAACATACACTGTAAGCGTTCATTACTTAATGTATAATTATGTCAGTAAATCACAGCATGGGAATTTGTTTTCCCTCATGCTCATGTTACCATTTAGTTGGGGGGGGGGGGGGTGGCACTTCGTACAATTGTGTGATACCTATGTGCCGCAGTTGAGACCCCCATTTTCAGCCATAAATTTCAGTCCCAGTGCATCATAATTTCAGAAGCCACAGAAAATTTCACTTTTTTCAATTCCAGAGACTTCCAACTTTGCTGTTCCTCGTACCAATGCATCCCTAATAGGCTGCTCCAGAACATCATACCTTAGTTTCACTACTGATTTTGGCCTGGCCGTGCTGCAGACTTGGGCCAGAGCATTGCACCTTCGGCACAGCACTGTTCCGATGCATACATGTAGCATTTTGAGGTCTTTAGGGTCTTAGCTCCTGCTCCAGAGACCCTCACTTTTTTGCTCACTCCAGTTCCAGAGCCCATTTTTTTTTTGGCATACACCTACATGTATGTATAATATATCATTGCCCAGAAAATTCTCGCTCTGAAACTCTTCCAATTTTGACAAACTACACCCCCCCCCTCCACACACACACACATTTTCTGTACATAATGTACATATAATGTATATTAACTTACTGATGGTTTAAAAACCGAAACATGTCAGTATAAAAAAAATTTGGTCAGTTTGAGGTTGTTTTCTGATGTCTGGCATGACAATACCATGTTTTGTGAAAAAATGATGACAAATTTATCTGATCGACCAAAAACTATACTTAGGCTTTGACAGCCAAGTAATTTCTAACATGTCAAGAACCTTGCCTAGTTCAAACAACCCATCGCATCTGTATATACCAACAAAGCTGACTACATTAACAACGTACATAGAATACCATGGCATGGTGAGATTTGGTATATACAGCACAAAAAAAGAGTTAATGAGGAAAATATTTCTATCAATCTTCAGGGGACTTTCCTGGGCAGCTCTGTACCTGGTTTGAAGATGTAGACCACAGCTGCTTGTGGACTGGTCTTGGTCAGTGGGCGGATGTTGTTCCTGCTCAAGAATTCCTCGCAGTAGTATTCCAAGATGAAGATGCTGAATACCGTGCCACTCGTACCTCTCACACAGATCTCAAGAACAAAATAAAAAGAAGAAAAACATGGTAAATATATTTTGTTACACGTAAGCCTTTTGTTTATGTATGACAAAATAGATGGATGTCCTATCTTTATGTGTAGTATCTACCTGTAATACATGTGTGTGAGTTGTTTAATTTTTAGGGCCATAGTTTGGGACAGGGTATCATTTCACCTGTCCCATTCCTTGTTCATATGAAAAATTACTTAACTCATAACTTGACAGCTTTTTCCTCTTTTTTTGTAGAAGTGCTTAAAGCTAATTTTGCTTTCTAAGTGCAAATTACACAGTTTCTATCATAAATCTATATACATTAATTCTTCAAAACACTTTGTTTGCACCATTTTAATTTCTGCTAAGAATATAATTTATTTTATCTATATCTCTCCGAAAAATTAAATTAAAATATTCCTTGTTTTTGTGTAAATCAGGTAAATTTTAGTTTCTTTTGACTACTTTATCTGATACAATGTATGCACACTGGAAATAGATAAATGAATGAGTAAATAAATAAATAAATAAACAAATATATAAATAAATAAATAAATTCATTCCTTGGGCAACCCCCATCCAGTTTTTAGGGACAAGTGTACGTTCTCTCCAATTCTCCATATCAATTCTGGAAAACTTACAATGGGCTTCATTATCAATCATGAAATGTGTGGTGTTTTTGTTGTTGTTGTTCATTTGTTTATTTCATTTGATCTATATCATTAGAAAACTGATTAGATGCATTTTTTTGATGCTGCAAATTTGAAGTCACTGCACAAAATAGGGGAAGGGGAATCTGGATTCTAGATTACTTTGCATAATCCCCCACTCCCCACCCCCCCCCCCCACCCCAGTCATGTGGCTGTAAGTCTACACTGCCATAATAGAAGAAGAAGAAGAAGAAGAAGAAAACATCTGTTATCAATTTGACTTACAGAATTCTCCCGAGAACACTCTGCCTCCACTGGCTCTATCCTCGCCGAGAAGGGTCCCAAGATGGTTCCCTTGGCAACGGGCCACCTCACTTTCCTCCTGGCTTTCTCCGTCTCATCTGGCTTGGGCGATGCCTCAGGGTCTGGTGAGTGGCTTCCGGATTCCAGCTCCCCGTCCAGTCCTCGACTGTCGCCGGCCGGGGATGGTAAGTTGGCATCGCTCCCCTCCTCCATTTCACTGCCGGCTACAACAGAAGAAAAAAATGTGTATTACAAGGTTATTATAATCATTTTGCAATGGTCCTGCAATTCTGAATCTATTGATTGGCTGGGTTCCATTAGATTTAATCAGTGGCATATCTCACGGGGCCCCCAAATATTCTTTTCAATAAATGTGTTTTTTGTTAAGAACACGGCAAATGAGATCTGTCAACTGAATTTTGGTTTTGTTTTTAGTGTACTTGTCGTTTGTGGGGGGATGATGATGATGGTGATGATGATGATGATGGTTATGTTGATGATGATTACTAGCAGACTCACATATGATGAGAGTATATTGCATTATCAACATCCATCCATTGATCCACCATCATCATCATCATCATCATCACGAACATCATCATCATCATCACCGTCACCATCATTATCACTGTACCCCTACTTTCACTCATTTTCACATGCCTTCAACATCAAGTCAGCAACTACACGTAACTTGTAAACTCCATATTGATAGAGGGGCTTCAATAGACTGGACAGTGACACTTCCTTCTCCGTGGAAAATGTACCCGTGACTCATTCAGTTTGCTTGTCTGTGAGTAAGTCTACAATCACTCACCTAGAAACTTAGTCTAGCTTCCAGACGTTTAGATCAACCCATCCTATATTGATACAGAAACTACTATCTTCAGTCAACTGTTTTGACTAAGACTAATGTCTTGATTTACTTCTCTCAAACCTGTGGAGAGTGAGTGTAATGTACTATGGATGTAGAAAAGTTGCTGGCAGAGAGTGTACATGTACACTGGAGGTAAAAAAGGTTGCATGGCCTGGAACCCAGACTACTAGAAACTCTACTGATAGTTGGCTGTGAGGTTACCGATGCCACTTCCTTGCCCATCTCCGAAGTCAGCTGAAACATAATTAATATTTGCAAGCAGGATGTCATTAATATTCCCAGTCTCACTTCAAATTAAAGTATATATGGTATTATATGGTTGATCTTGGCTGATTGGTATGCAATTCAGTGAACTATCAGCAGTGTTGTAGTCAAGTGTGGCCTCTAGGCCAACTTTTGGTGGTCTTGACTTCAGTCTCGGTCCAAGTCACTCTAGAATATCCACTCCAGTCCATGCAACCAAGTAACTCCTTGATGCAAACTTTTTTATTTCTCTGAATAGAAAGCACTCACACAAGCAGCCTGGTATGCTATGCCTCTTCAAAACACTAGTCTTAGTTTAGGGCAGCTGATAAATGAAGTAATTTCCCTAATATAAGATGGGTTCATCCATATGTCTGGAGGCCAGACTAGTCACTCTACTGACAATGACCATCAAATTTCAAACAAATGA
>JZLH01S0070278.1:0-12114 GCA_001188425.1 Eucidaris tribuloides
AAGAAGAAGAAGAAGAAGAAGAAGAAGAAGAAGAAGAAAGATGAAGAAGAAGAAGAAGGGTGAAAAAAATAAGAAAGAGAGAAAGAAAGAGAGAAAGAAAGGAAGAAAGTCTAACCTGCCGGAGTGTCACATTTGTCATTCAATCCAGTGCAAGATTTGAAAATGATGTCAACCTTGAAGAATCAAAATAACATAACATTAATAATTATACTAATTCAAACCATAATCCTACAGCGAACACACAAACACACACACACACACACACACAAAATCATACTTATATTGTATATTATCAAATTTTTACAGCCGGAGATATCTTCTGCAGTGTTGTATAGCCGAGTCCAATGTAATAGGCTTTAAACTCGCATTTTGCATTAGGAGCTTATATAAAATGAATAACAAGGTTTCATTTATCTGCGGACAGAGATTCAGAATTTGTGGACTCAACTCCAACACTGATTATCAGCCCCACAAATTGGCCTAGAGCAAAAAATAATTTCGTATTACCGAAAAACACTTTATATCGCTTATTACATCACACGCAGATAACCTTAACGCTAAGATACCACAAGATGGCGCTATAACTATTTGGGCAGAGCTGCAGCAGTTGCTGTATATTTTTAATTTTCTCATCATTTATTTCTTGGTTGACGTTGACAATTTTGATGATATCATCCCACTGATAGTCAATTAAGCAGCTACCTTGAGAAAATTGATACTCTTTCTATTTATTTCGTGACTTTTTTGATAATTTTGAAAATAATACGGAAATACATGATTAAACAAGATGTATAGAATATTCGACAAATTGAAATAAGTGATGCATATGTGTAGGCCAGAAACGTTCACCCTATTTTTTTTTCTTGAAAATAATGGCGCCTGTGTTGGTCCCCCCCCCCTAAAAAAAAAAACTGGTTAAAAATGAATTCGAGCAACTCCAGCACACTTTTTATTTATTTATTTATTAATTTTATTTATTTATTTATTTATTTATTTATTTATTTATTTATTTATTTATTTATTTATTTATTTATTTATTTATTTATTTATTTATTTATTTATTTATTTATGTATTTATTTATTTATTTATTTATTTATTTATGATTGATTGATTGATTGATTGATTGATTTATGCATTTTTTATTTATTTATTCTATTTTGTTTTTAATTCAGGTTGGTTTAATTCACCTCCCTTGGAACGCACGAAACTTGGGCTTGGTCGCTCGCGGTGCACTATAGGTCTGTAATAATTGCATCCTATAAGTTTGCCATGCCCGCCACCTCTCTCCCCCCCCCCCAAAAAAAAATAATAATAATAAATAAATAAATAAATAAAATAAATAAATAAATAAATAAATAAATTAGTTAATTAATTAATTAACTAATTAATTAAAAAATAAATAAATACATAAATAGACATATATTTTCTTCTTTTTTCTTTTCGTTTTTGTTCTCCCTTTCTTTCCTATTCTTCTATATTGTCTACTATTGTGTACTGTATTGGCGTACCCCATTTCAGGCAGCTTGCCTTCGGGTGTTACACCGTCTTCCATTCCAATTGACCACAACCTTTCCCCTTCAATTTTGTGATTACTTAATCCATTTCATTGTCAACTTGTATACAATCAATTTTTATGTTATTACAAATTATAAATTATTATGATCTACTCATTTCGTCATTTGAAAGGAAAAATACATGTATACGTTGAATACATTGAATTTGAATTTGCATTTGAAATTTAAATGATAATAAAAATGTAAATAGAAACACCACACGGACAAAGTTGTGATATCACCATTATTTTTTTCTGAAGTTATTGACTTTTTCGTTTGTGCATGAATGTGGGTGCGGTATGAATGCTGCACTGCCACATGAACAATATTCAGAGCTTGGGAAACATTACACTGTATCATCCATATAAAGGTTGTTAGTGGCGCATTAAAAATCCATATTTTTTCCCCCTTCATTTCCATGAGCAATAATGGGCATATTGAATGCAAGATCAAATTCCCCATAGGCTACTGGCTAATGTGGTAACTGACCGTGCAATAATATACAAATATATACTGATACGAGAGTCTCTGGTTGAAACTATGACGAGCCCGAGGTTACGTGGACTGTACTATTTTCCCGAGGGGCGCAGCCCCGAGGGAAAATAGTTAACAGTCAACGTAACCGAGGGTGTCATAGTTTCAAACAGAGACTCTCAGGATAGGATATATTTGTTTTATATCCGTCATCGAATTAACCGGGAAATTACACAAAGAAAAAAAAAGGAAAATGAAATGTACTTACGGTAACCCCTACGAGTAAGTGTGCATCGCACGGCATACAGATGCGCGACATTTTTACTTGCAGTACGGATAGGGATACAATTCCATTAACGTATACTCTAGTTAGTCGAGTACCAATCTCATAAACCTATAAAACACTAATTTGATCCTCACTCTTATTTTAACTATGATCCTAACTCAAACTCGACGAATTTAACCCAGTGTTAATCTTAAAGGCACCGTATAACAATGTTTCCAGTTTAAAAAAATTTGAGCTACATGATTCCCCATGCTACTAGTGTCTTTGATACAGTCTAAACATGAAGTCCTGAAAAAATTGCAGTGTAAAACAATCATTAAGTGCTTTAAAAAAAAAGTCAAAATCATTGAGAGACCATTCCAGCTTTTCTCCTTAGACTGCTGTGTTGCAGAATTTCCTATCGCCCGATATAAAATTAATGTGCCAATTTGTATCTGCACATATTGTACTAGTGACAGCATAACTGTCCAAACTTTTGTGTTCTAGGGTGTTTATTTGTCCATTCAAACACTGTCATATATGTCAGATCGCAAAGTTCGACAATATTTTAAACGGGTCTTCCATAGTGTTATATAGTGTCTTTAAACTTTGCCAGACTTTCATACGGGTGTAGCACGCATAATGTCTTTCACGCGCACAGAAAAAAAATAGCGTACGGTACATGTGTTTTGTACACACGATTTATTCGGCTTTTTAAGCTGAAATCGCGATCCCGCTGTTGGGTACTAGTCGGTCGCGGGTGGGGCAAATATTATAGCGCCCTCATTGTTGAGAGATTAATGTACTATGGGACTCGATAAGAGTCCCATAGTACTTTACTATTGTCCTATCCGAAAGTTATAGTACTTTCAGAACTAGACTCACAGAATAGTGTGTTTATTTTTGATCATGTGACATACTTTTGACCAACCAGAATTCAAGAAACTTACAATGAGGGATATAATATAGATTATACAACACCTAAGAATGATCTCCAATTGTGATTGGCCAAGCACATGTCACATGACATTTCTTAGAAAATACCTATTTAACTCTACGAAAGAAACAGCCCTACATTATGCTCCCAAAAAGTCTAATGCACGGCTCCCAAAAAGTATAATGCACGGCTCCAAAAAGTCTAATGCACGGCAGCTCCTTAAGTGCCTAGCGACAGCGCTATAAATAGCCTGTAAGCTCCCGCGCCGCGCATGGCCTGTCCATTCACAACATTACGTGTGTGCGCAGCTCGCGTACATTTTGTGTTTTCGGCCTGCTGTTTGCGCAGCTAGCTAGCTGAGTGAGCTGCGCTAGCGCTGCTGTTGTACCTGTACGGCGCGCGCCGCGTACGTACGTGAAGCGATCCTTACTGTGTAATTTGGCAAAATGGCGACCAGCTTTGTACTTCTAAATGACGAGGAGTTAGACAGTTTTCTGGATTACGATGCTTCTAATACGAAAAAGCTCAAAAATGTTTCGCTTAAAAAACTCGAGGAATTCGCCAAATTGGTTGGATATACATCAATCGAGGATGTGAACAGTCGGGGTGAACAGTTTGACAGTGCAGGAGTTAAACAATTTGTTGTGTAGGATTTACGCTGGCCTAGCCAGGCTCAGAAAGGATGACGGTAGATCCAAGTGATTATACCGTCGCTGAATTCACATATTTGACATATTTTTTACTTTTGCCCCCCCCCCCGCCAATCCGAAAGAAGGATCTCGTCGCTGAATTCACGAAAAGTGGCACGCGCGACCGAAGATGCGCGAAATCACTTTTCGAGTAAAACGCGATTAAAGATTTTATCAGTCTTTCAACTGCTCATTGCCATTTGTTATGAAGTTAAGCTGAATGATTCAAGCACAGATAAAAAGCCAAGTATCTACTCTCGCCTTACATGTCGAATTTCCCTTAACTAAGTTCAAATTTAACAACAGTAAAGCTTCAAACGCAGGTGTCGTTTTTGTAGAAAATGTTGCTTCAGCGTAGAGAGAATCCACGAAGTGGCACTTCGTGTAGAAAGCAAGTACGATTTTGCGCGCGACGAACCGACACAAGCGCATACATATCGGCGACTGTGTTGTCGCGCGCGCAAGAGAAAAAAAAGTCACGAACCGGCACAAGCGCGCGAGCGCCGTTGAGTTTTATGTACAGAAATGAATGGCGCGTTACGGCGCGCGTGCGCTTGTGCCGGTTCGTGGATTTTTTTACTATAGATTTTCAGGCTCGTGGCTGTTTTGCACTTTAATCATCTCTTTAATTAAAGAGAATTGGGTTCTAAAATTTTGTGAAATGAAAGACCATGACCAGAGAATGATAAAACTGAAAATAACTCAAATTTGACTTTGGACGCAATTTTGGAGGTTTGTGCCACTTCGTGAATTCAGCGACGATACAAAGAATAGACCAGTGGCTTATCTCGCGCGTCGTGTAATATTCGTGCCTAATGCATTCACAACTCATAAATTATTCGTATATTAATTTGACTGTCATGAGAGGCATAGTTGTTTCTGAAGCTCGATGGGGCCTCCGTTCAAGCTAACAAGCCAACAAAACACAAAATCCAAAATCATATTTTCATACAGCAATAGCTGTGTCTGTGTGTCATTTACTCAATTTTAATCATTGGCAGCAGATTTTGAAAAGGGGGTGTTATTTAAGCGCTTACCGAGGGGCCATTTTCAGACACCTTAATGATGTCGTACTTTCACTTTTACCTACTCGTACATTGTGTCACTTCGAAAGATTTACTTTGACAATGTAATTGATGTAGAGGATACACCATTTTATAACGATGGAAAAGTATTTCATTGAAGTAAAAAAAAAGAACACAAACACTCCGCCCCCCCACACACACACACACCGACATCCCCACACACATATGCGCACATTCACCCATACACACACACACACGAACACACATACATGCACATAAGACACATACACACACAGAATCACACATACAACGCACACACACACACACACACACACACACACACACACACACACACACATAGAATCACACATACAACGCACACACATAGTAATTAGTAATAACAACAAGGTCTAATAATTTGAAAATCACAATTTTTAGGTTTGATGTTGTTTTCTGATATCCGGCGTGACAATAAAATAAATTGTGAAAAACGGATGGAAAACGTGTATTTTCGATTAAAACTCTACAAGGGATTAAAGCCACAGGCTAACATTGTGGAGCTTCAATAAAAAAAAATGTCAAATTGTGAAATGTGAGCTACATATTAGTGTTCAAATGGACAAATAAACACCATATAATACAAAAGTTTGGCACACAGTAAAGTTCAAAGTGATTATATTTCTTAATCATTGAGGCTCACCTTTTTTTCTGGCATAATTTAAAGGGCACACATATATCTATAAACTTGTTACCATATACCGTCATATTGAATTGAATTTATCGTCCACATTTCCGTTAAAAAAGCAAAGAGATATTTACAATCTACATTCGTATAATTCATAGATACAAAACAAAACAAAACAAAAACAAAATGACCATTGGAACAATTAAAAACAAAATAAAACCGATGACATAACCAGTAAATGTAAATGTGGTGGAATTTAAAAGTTTTTAATCCTTAACAACCGCATACCTCTCTCCACTCAGGAGTATAAATGGGTACCTGAGAGGACTGAGAAAGTCATTTGTGAATGAATTAGCTCCTGAGCGCCTAACAAGCAGCCGGGTTAGGAATACTCCCCAGGGAGTGGAGGTGGCGCACAATAATGTGCAGGCTTGACACGGGTCCAATGATCAGGGGGTAATGTGTGACGTCGTGTGAGCATTGTTCTACGGTAGTACAAGATGATAAACCCTCACCTTTACCTTTAGCAAGCTAATGTTGCAATTTTGCAAATTGGTACGAGTAAATTCAACAATCGTAATAATTTTTTTCTCCGTTATGACTGAACTAGAAAATCTAACAAATGGACATAATGCTTACGTAACATCTATAGAGTAATTACCAGTATCAATGATGCAATAAGGAAAGCAAGATTTAAAGAAAATGTCAATATATCAATTGTCAATCTAATCCCCAAAAACTTATTAACAAAATAACGAGAAAAAAAATAAAGTAATTCTACAAAGACAAAAAGAATAGTCAAGCATTGTTGATACCGTTATTATACCAAAAATAATATATGATATTATAATAATACAGCGGTATCTTCTGGACATTTACATAAACATACACCAATGGTTTACGATACAATTAAGATTACCAATAGTTGTTTTAACCTCTTCTTTGTGAAGGTTTGCAACATTTTAAATGCTGGGGTAAATCATTTCATAATAATGGTCCTTTACAGACCAAGCTCATTCGAGTAGACGAAGTGTGACCATACTCTACACGATAATCACATTTATTTCTCGTATTATTATTTACAATTTAATTCTGCTGAAAAAAATTGAGTAAAAATATGAAGGTAATAATGTGATATGAAAACGTGAAAATTATGTATAGAATTCATAAATTAGTAAAATTTAAAAATTAGGAAATAATCATTCATTCATTCATTCATTCTAATTTTATTTCCAACTTCATATAAATATATATATATATATATTATATCAGAAATTCATAAGTTACCTTGGTAATGAGACCAAGTCAGGTTTGTATAAGCCTTTGTGACCTTTGACCTATGACCTTTTAACTCACAAATGTAATCAGTTCATATGGTTCAAATATTTGAACCAAGTTACATTGATATCCGTCAAACCGCTCAAGTCATCATGTTAACAAGCCCAAATCAGACATGCAGAAAACCTTGTGACCTTTGAATTTTCATCTCTGAAATCCCATCAGTTCATTGGTGCCTTAATACACAGTCCACCCAACCAAGTTTCATCAAAATCCAATACGCCATTCTTAAGTTATCTCATAAAAGACAACAAATATGTGGGTCTTGTGACCTTTGACCTTTAACCCTTAGCATGCTAAAGAATCTCCTGTGCACATTGTACAATTAAATTGAACAATCGCAAATATTATGTTTTTTCTTCACTTTTGCACAGGAGACACTAAAAAAAAATGGCTAGTTTGCTTAAGTAAGATCTATAGAAAAATAACTTTTTTCATTGCCACATAAAGGATAGCGAAATTCAAAGAAAATGTGAAAAGAACAATTGTCATTATTTTCCCCTCAAAATTATTTAGCGTGTAAAGAGTTAAACTTTCAACTCTAAAATCTAATCAGTTCATTGTTGGCTTATAATACATACTGCATCAAAGATACATCAAAGTCCGACAAGCCGTTTTTTGACTTAAAGTGGTAACTAGCTCAAATCAGTCATGTATGAGGCCTCGTTAACCTTTGACCTTTGACATTTGACTAAAAAAATTATTCATATCACTGGTGCTTTATAATACATACTTCACCCAAGTAATATCAAAATTCGACCAGTTGTTCTTAATTTATTGTGGTAACGAGCCCAAATCAAATATATATCAGGCTTCGTGACTTTTGAACTTTCAACCCCCAAATCTAATCAGTTCATCGGTGCCTTGTAATACATACTTCACCCACGTTACATTAAAATTTCGCCCAGTCGTTTTTAAATTATCGTGGTAACGAGCCCGACTCAAACAGGTTTTAGGCCTTGTGACCTTCGACCTGTCAACTCCAAAGTGTAATCAGTTCATCGTTGCCTCCTGGTACATACTTGCTCCTATTTACATCAAAATCCGATCAGCTGTTCTTAAGTTATCGCGATAACGAGAACTGGTTAAAGACAAACAACCCGAAAACATTATGTCTAAGGCAACTTCGTTGTGAAGGCATGCAATATACAGTGCGTCCCAGAAAAACAGAACCCTAAAACAAAGGTTTATTGTGCGGAAGCAATGGGGCGTATGATTGTAGAAATAAGTTCACAAGAAACTTTAACTTATGCTCTTTCAAATGATACACTAGGCAAACCTATTCACTCATGCATCTCTGAGTACTATGACTTTAAAAATTTAAAGTGAAAAGCCATTTGTTACGCTTTTTGGCTTTGACACTGTGCACACCAGCTGTCCATCTCTTCCTTTTCATGGAGTGCACAGTGTGAAACCCATAAAGCGTAACAAATGGTTTTCCATTTTAAATTTTTAAAGTCATGTTACTCAGAGATGCATGCATGAATAAGTATGCTTAATGTATCATTTGAAAGAGTATAAGTCAAAGTTTATTTGGAACTTATTTTTGCAATAATACGCCTCATTTCTTTCGCACAATAAGCCTTTGTTTCAGGGTTCTGTTTTTTTTTTCCTGGGACGCACTGTATATACATATATAGATGAAGGCAGAACTATGAATAATTGAATGTCTCACGTGGGGGAAACCAAGACACACTAATTAACCAAGCCCCAAAACATTCGGTACATCTTGGGCAGGGGGTAAATACATCCTTATCCGCACGTGTACTTGACATTCAAACCCTCACACTACAAAATGCACGCCAAACGACGACATTTGAAGCCACGATTACCAATCCAGGCTCGTTTAGTGACGGGCTGTCTTCCAGCTCCCCCTGCAATTTCCACCTGACTCCAATTGCATATCCATGACAGGATGTTCAGAACATTTTACTGGGGGATTTCTTGCTCTTGCTTCGTAGCATTTCTCGAGATTGCACAATTAATTGATGTCGATTTCTTAGCAACGCTGGATTGTCCATAGCTAGCTTGAAAACCATTTCATTTATTTTAAGTTGGTATTCCGTTAAGTTGTGATGTTCTTTCTTGCGATATACCGTAGAGCGTTCCCTGATATCTGCTTCGCGTGGTTTATCCATTGTTCATTTCAATGACTGAAGTCGTAAGATCAATAACAATGCGAGACGATGCTAGTTAACGCGCCGAAGTCGCAAATCTGCATCAGCTAAATACACATAAAGTCCATAGAGGTTTAAATCCTCTGGCATGTTAAGAGTTAATTCCTGATGAGGAATAATTAAGCCCTCTTCACTGCAGTCGTATTGCCCGAGTGGTGACAGTATAATCACAGTACCACCTTCTTTAACCAAAGTGAGTAAAATTCCATGAGACCAGGAACAGTTCTGTGGCTCAGTTGGGACCTAGAAAAGATGAAATGATTGTTTTATTTATTTATCATTTTTTTTCGGGGGGGGGGACCATTAGTAAATTCCAAACATTCACGACTTTCATACAGGTATGGTTATCTTTTTTTGTTTTCTTTTATTTCTAAGGGAGGGTTACTTGAGAGAAGACCTATTAGCATAGATAAAGCGAACAACGCATAAGCTCGTGATTGCAACTACCAAGCACACACAGACAGACAGACACACAAACACACACACACACACACACACACACACACACACACATACACAAACACATGCTCTCTTAACGTGCAATTCGAGGAGGTGTGTCTTCATATTATCCCTATCTCTGCTACGCTTTATTAGATTGGGGTTATATGCAAGCTAGACCCTGATAAATAAAATATTGCTACTTCAGAAAAAAAAATCCGTAAGAATAATTTGCAATACTGATTATATGGCTCATACCAAACCTCTCTTCTTATTCAATATTTCTTTTTAATAATCAACGAAATATATTCTCAACAAAGAGGTATTTTCATGTTTCTTTTAAATAATAATAAGTTACCACATATTTTTGATTCTATGTTTGTTTGGAACCAACACTTTAATAATTACCACACAACTTGCACAAGAGAGTCCAGCTCTTTTCATTTTACCGAAAACTAGAACTCTCTCTGCAAACCACATTTTCTTTAAATTTTGCTGGACCCAAACTATGGACTCCCCCCCCCCCTCCAAGTTTAACTCAGGTGAAAAGTTTAAACCCCTTTAAGTGAAAATTCAAAAGTACTCTTTGGCAACTCCTGCTTGGTATTTACCCTGTAAACATTTTAAACATGTATGTAAGTTCAGTCATAACCTTTACTCATTCTCTTACCTAGTATGCTCTTTACAGAAACACCGCATTTATTAAAGTGATAGGCTAACATTGTGGAGCTTCAAATTAAAAAAAAAAATGTCACATTTTGATATCTGAACTACATAGTAGTGTTCATGCGGACAATAAACGCCCTGGAATAAACAAGTTTGGAAAGTTACACTGCCAATTGCAAGTTATGCATGAATAAACAATTAAAACTCGGGGCGAGTTTAAATAGCCTAGGTGTACACACAGTAAGTCTATGGGAGAAAATGGACAGCCGGGGTTAGGGTTAGGGTTAGGGTTAGGGTTAGGGTTAGGGTTAGGGTTAACCCCAGACCGCATTCAAACAAAACGAATGCATCACTATCTGATGAAACGAAAAAATATGTTTACACCCACTGGGAAGTAGATTTAGGCGAGAAATTGCAATTGGTAGAAGATATTTTGTGATTTGGCCGATTTCGACTTTTTCATGTATACAGTGTGTCCCAGAAAAAATCAAACCGGATTTCAAGGCCAAAACATCCTGTCATAATGAATAATTTCTTCAAAGAATTAGGTATGACTGTAAAGCTCTGTTCCTCTTCTTTCATTTGATACATAACTTATAATTCACCGTTCACGCATTATTGAATTAAAACAATTGATATTGGTGGTACCAAAATTTCATTTGCACGCGCATATTCAATCTTTGAATGCATTTTCATATTAGTAAATGTAATCATTTTTAAGAAAAAACAGCATGACATAAAAATTCATAATTTCATCTTTCATCTGACACCTCATGCGTAAAAAATGAATAATGTATGCAGGAGAACAAGTAAAATTAAAACATGCCTGTTTTAGCGTGATATTTAGAATGAATCCATTTCGAGCAACTTGAAGGGACCTGAACAATAAGGTGCTCGGACACAACAATAGGCTCCGAGTCATGTTCACAAGGTAATTTCTTGGTTGCTGGCTGCCAAATCCAGGAAACGGGGTTAATAAATGCATTTTGGAGCATTTCTGAAAACAAGCATCTTTTCAAATTGTCTTTTCTCATTGACACATCGCTTATTTTTCACAAATGTGGTATCATACGAAAGAAGATAAAATAGGCTTTTCGATGATGTCCTTCAATGTCGAAGATATTCTGAATACATTTTAGCACGGCAGTTTGAATTTCAAATTTGCTCGTGCAAATGATTTTATACCTGTGTCCGTTCTGATTGTCTTTGCTCAGTCATGCGTGATTGGAAATCTTTGCAGCTGGTATCAAATTAAAGAAGAGAAAATATGCTTTCCAACCATGTACGATTTTCTTGTCATATTTGTTATTAACATATAAAAATATCCTCAACAATCTCGGTTTCCTTTTTTCTGGGACACACTGTATTGTGGTTTTCTACCATATATGCTTGCATCTGACAGTAAATTGATGAAAATTGGCAGACCGCAATGAAACAAACGGGTGAATTACTATCTGATGAAACGAAAAATATGTTTACACCACTGGGAAGTAGATTTCAGCGAGATATTTTCATTGGTAGAAGATATTTTGTGGTTTTTCCGATTTCGACTTTTTCATTGTATATTGTGGTTTTCTACCATTATATGCTTGCATCTGACAGTAAATTGAAGAGGATTATCAAACCGCAATGAAACAAAACTAGGTGAATTACTATCGGATGTACAAAAAATATGTTTACACCCACTGGGAAGTAGATTTCAGCGAGATATTTTCATTGGTAGAAGATATTTTGTTGATTTGGCCAATTTCGACTTTTTCATGTATATTGTGATTTTCTACCATATATGCTTGCATCTGACAGTAAATTGAAGAGGATTATCAGACCGCAAATGAACAAAACTGGTGAATTACTATCTTATGTACG
>JZLH01S0070287.1:24922-36186 GCA_001188425.1 Eucidaris tribuloides
TAAGAAATCCTCTACCTCCACAACAAATTGCATAGTGTTCATTACCTGTGGAATGATTTTACTCTGAATCTTCGCTCTTTTGTCATTCATATGGTTGAAAAAAAAGAGAACCAAACAATAAAAGTAATAATTTTTCATGGCTGCTGATAGTGTTATTATTGCCAATTGACCTGATAAATCTGTCCTGTAGTCCTGTCTATAGTATTTCTCCTCCTGGCAGTTGTAACCCATTGAGAGGCTCCCAGTATGGGGTCAGGGGCAGGGCTATTTTCACTGCAGGAGATGACAAGAGTTATGTTTCAAGAAGGAGAGAGGAAAATATAATACAGTAGCATGTTATTATTATCATCGTATGTCATTAGCTTGCAGAAATACACTGTTGTGACATGAAGAAGCGCTGTAATACTGTGGAATGGATGGTATTTCAGTGTTTATTTCAGTCAGGATGAAGGATCCACTGGCAAATCTACTTGAAGCATCTCCAGACACCACTTGGTTGCTAGGCAACCGACTGTGATAGTCATCAGGCTCTGATAATGTCATCAGTCTGCCATGGTGACATACTGGCATTATTTATCACTGCAGCACATTTTGCTTTACTGTGCATTTACAGTAGCTGTTGACTTACAGTGACAATTTGTACATGTACTCACAGTCATTATTGTATGTTACAAACTGAGAAATGTCTGGGAAGATTAGACTGACACCCCCCCCCCCCAATAAAAAAAAATTCAGACTAGAGAATTTTGGACACAACATACATGGATATAGCATATTTTATGTCTTGAAGTTGAGTGCCCTCTATTTATATGTTGTATGATCAATATACTTTACCATAGGTTGTACTGACTGTATATCAAAATGATGGTTTTGAACTTCATATCATACAATTTATATCCTATATCCATACGACTAAATTTGTGTCTGAATTTTCTCATATCCATAGGCCTACATGTTCATATTCATGAGTACCCAAGAAACATCGACTGTGTGTGCTGGGTCTGAATGCTGCCATACAATCATCCTCCTGTATTACACGACATGCCTGAATGGTCTCATATGTTGTATATCCCTACATCCTACAAATGTATGATTTCTAATTTGCTGTGTCTGAAAGCGCTATGAAAAGAAATAAATCAGAAGATGCAGGAAACTTGTTATGGTGTCCTAAGCATTTTGTTGGGCAGTGGAAATGGGGAAGTTGTTGCTGTTGTTGATATTAAGTAAAGGATTGCCATGACGTGATTTGGAGAAGTAAATAAGTATGAGTCAAAAATAAAATGAATTGAAATATCAGTAGATTGTACACCAACTAAAGAGTATGCACACTGGAAATTAAGGATTTGTCTTGAATTTTATATCAGAGGGCTGACACGCTTTACTGCAAAGTAAAGTCGAAACTACAACATTACATGTGAGTAGAGCTAATTAGCTGGTCACAGGTGCAAACAAGTCAAGTACTTAAGTAATCATAGTGCATGTTATGTAATTCTTTCAGGAATGATAAAATGCTGGCATTAATCTGTTCGTCCAATTTACTAGAATTGATCAGTCACAAACCAATGTGTATACGGGCCATATACTGTAGGTACAAATTAAGATCCTGTTTTGTAATAACCTTGTACATTGCACAAATTTGTAAAACTTATACATTATTGGGTGCTGTTTGATAAATTTCTTCTTCTTCTTCTTACAGTATGAGTCCTTTCATTAATTTCCACTGGAATACTGCACTCTCTAATCAAGGCACGTATACGGGACCCGGGGGGGGGGGGGGTTACGTAAGTTGAAAACCCTACCTTTCTAAGGGTCATTTTGGCGAAAAATGGTTCCTATTATTAAGGTTTTTTATTAAGAAAAATGGCATTTTTGTGCACTTTAACGACGAAATACGCAAAAATATCTAGTGTAAATAGTAAAATTGCAAAATCATACCCCATGTTTAAGGATTTTTTCCCCAGAAACCATACCCATGTTTAAGGATTTTTTGCGAAAAAGTCACTATTAGAGCGGCACACTCCCGTTTACCTTACTAGGCAATAGTGTTGCATGACTTCAGCATTTTAGAGAGTCGACTAGTCGCCAACAAATAGTCGCGACTCCGACTATTAGTCGACTATCGGTGTTCAACGTCTTAGTGTGTTCAAGATTGGTGGCGTGGGGTGCATGGGTGTCGCAGTCGGAGTCGCAGTGAGTGCAACGTATACAGCAACACATGTATGATAGCATGGCACGATTATAGGCTGATCCAAGTACATTTTGGCAGTTCTGTTGAAAAACGTAAAGGAAAAGAATTAAAGAGTCAAAAGATCAAGCAGCCGTACACATACACAATGCCATCATTTGCCATGACACAATGATTGCCAGTAGTTCTGTTCAATTTTTACGTCTTTTGACTCAGTTTTTAATACAAATTAACATGTGATAAAAAGTCGACTATTGCGCTCCGATAGTCGGAGTCGCGACTCCGTGTAGGCAGTCGCGACTACGACTTTTCGCGACTTAGTCGTGCAACACTACTAGGCAAGTACCCTCCCCCCAGGGGTATACACGTGTGTCACAGCCACATAATCCATCCAGTGCGCAGTTGATTGACAGAGTGTGCCATACCTCTTTACCAGAATTTTGAATTGTAATCCTGTTGTATGCAAGACTTGTTTCTCGTCCAGTTGGTAACTCTGATTAATAATTACCGCAATTGCAATTATGTTTGCAATCAGGACATGGGTGGTGTTAAAACAGTCCGAGTAGCCTTGGATTCATACCTGAGGTCAAGCTGCGGAAATCCTGGACCCAATGCCAGCTGATCATCCTAACTATTAGCTGTCATTATCATTGAGGAAATAAAGGTTGCGTACAGTTTAGACAATCCATACGAATTATGGGTTGATTTGGGGAGATTGGAATCAATATTGTGAGTTAGGACAACCATTCCTCAATTGAATTATCCCTGCAGCGCATGCTATTGACCAGCATTTTCTCCAGATAAGTGTCCTCAGATAGCACCATCATGAATCACAGGGATTTCAGCTTCTTCTCAGGAGATGAAAAGCCATATTCATGAGTGCTTCATTTACTTCTTTCATCTCAGCAGCAATGAAGATCACTCAAGCCCGTTTAGAAAATATCATTAGACACTTCATCAAATCCACCCCTTCCAGGCAACTTCAAATTCAAATATCATGAATGTAGGTTAGGTTGAATGAACTTTTCTTGATTTCTTTTTCAACCAAAAGATCAAATTCCTGAAAGTACTGCCACATTCCAGCGTATCTTTGTTTTGTGGTTATCTTCAGGTATTCGTTGCAGTTTCAGAATGTAGGCAAAAAAAGAAAACGTAAATCGAAATTATAGCCCGATCATCTTTGTTTTTCTGATTTTGATGTAGTATAGAAGTCTAAGTTTTTGACAATGCGACTTCAGGACTAAAGCAAATCAAATACAGTGTACTTTTCTTTATAAAACAAGTGATTAGGCTGGCTATTTGTAAAGGAGTTGCAACACTGGTTTTAAAAGATAAATGTTAATTATGTAAGTTATCTCTGTCCCTTGAGTTTTGATCAACTCCCCCCCCCACCCCACCCTTTCCCACGCACCCCCTTTCTCCCTAGTGATATTTTGAGCTACTGGAGTAGATCATGAATATATAAGCAAGTACTTCAGGTATTTGTCATGTTGATGATGTGGTATTTATGTTGATTATTAAAATAATCTCTTACCATATTACTACAAGTTACCTTTCAGTTGCATTGAAAGGAAATTTAATAGTCACTGGGACATTTCTGTAGCATGGAGTAGCTGCAAGTAATGCATATGTACTTCCCCACAACTTGAGAGTGCTTCCCTTTCATTCAGAATTCGGAAATACCATCTGGTACATAGATTGTGGTCTATTGCTGCTAAAGTTTTATAGCGCATGTGCAGCTAATCAGTTTACTACAAATCATGCTAACATTCACTGTTAGGACAAGAAGTCTGTTGTCTGGTTGGCTGGCTCACGTGTGTGTTGGGTTTTGTGTTGTTATCACCCCGTGCTTGTGGCATCTTCTCCAGCACATGACACATTGGGATAACATGTAGTCTGATGTACAAACAGGGGTCACCAGTCTACCAAAGACCAGATCACAGTTGATGACCACCATATATGGTCAAAGCATGTCGTGGCCTCCCTCCCTGGGTCCTAGAGGGACCCCAGAAGACAAAAATTGTCTGGCAATGTCATACCCTCTGTCCTTGTTATTAAAACATAACTACTGAACAATTACAGATAATATTGAATATTTTCAGAACACATAGACCACACAGGGGAGGGGGTGTTTAACACCCCCTTTTAACAGAAAACAATCCCTTTTCATTGAAAACACCTTTTTTTTTGTCCAATTCCTGTTGATTGTGATGTTTTGTTTTGTGGCAGTGAAAAATTTTTCACTCACTCTCTGGCCAGGAACGGATATAATTTGGCTGTGGATAAACACACCCCCTTTGAAAATCTTGCACACGCCTATGGCAGAACCACATACAATTTCAATGAAAGCTGAGCACTAGTCTGTAAAATTTATTTTAAAAATAAGACACGGTATTTGAAAACAGCAGAATATTCCTTTTCAAACAAAATTTCTCGTCCTACCTGTGTTATCATGCTGACAAAGTATGTATACTAAACACTACACAAAAAGTAAGTTCCCCCTTGTTCAAACTACCATAACTTTCTAATGAAATAAGTTTTAGCAAAATAACTTGGCAGGAACATTTCCACACTCCTTGACTAACGTCTGTGTGAAAATAAGATTAATCTGTCAAGTTATGCATGAGTGAGCATGAATTAAAAGCAAAAATGTCACTTTTCAAAAGTCACAGGAGTCATCTCTTATGCCAAAATAATGGTAAATAATGGTATTTTTTGCTTTATTTTTAAAGTGTGCTCACTGAACCCTGACATGGTTACAACCTCTTATGTCCATACAACGTGTAAAGATACACTTTGCTGAAAAATATTGAATTTCAATTTTTTCAAAAAACTTAATGGATTTTACAATTTCAAAATTGAGGATGGATGGAAATTGTTAAATTGAGCTCACTGAAGCGTAAATATGCGAAAAGTGCCAAAACAATTGTTAGGGCATCAAAGGATAGCTGATTAACATAACAGAATTTGTCAAAATCCTGCATCACAAATCCCTCAAAATGACCCGTGTGACTTTTGAAAAGTGATATTTTTGCCTTTATTACGTGCTCACTCATGCATGACTTGACGGATCAATCACATTTTCACACAGAAGTTAGTCAATGAGTGCAGAGACACTCCTGCCAAATTTTTCTGCTCAAAACCGTTTCGTTGAAAAGTTATGGAATTTTCAAAAAGGGGGAACTTATTTTTTGTGTAGTATGCTGGACAATATAGTGATTTTCCGCAGTGATTTTCCGCGATAACGGAAAACGGACGGAATTTCCGGAAATCACAACTTGAAACGGAAAATCACGGAAAACCTCTTTTTTCTCCAAATTTTTACTTTTTGAAAGGAAAAAACACAAAACTCAGAACAAAAATTAGAAAAAGTTGACACAAAAACTAAGAAATAGCAAGAAATATTTGTTTCAAGTTTTATGTAAACGGAATTGTCATGTTTTTTTCATGTATACAAAGTCTATGGTAAAATGGAATTTCCATTTTTCAGACAAGTTGAAACGGAATTCCAGATTTTTGGAAACGGAAAAGGCCTTTTCATGAAACGGAAAATCACTGTCCCTACTTGTCAGAACGGACAACTTTCTTGAAACGGTACCCAGGCCAACAGAGGCTTGGTATTTTGAAGAATAAGTATGAGATACCTCTGGCTGAGGTCTATGGAAAATGTGTGTTAAAGCGAAATCAAATTGTCTTCAATGAGTGAAGGGGAATGTGTAATTGATAGATGTACTGGTAAAAGATTTGGAGTGATCACTTTTCCCAAATAATATGAATAAAACTTTAAATTATCTGTTACAATCTTGTATGATCTCCCTATTATAATTCATACTGTGCGTTTAAAAACATTTTGAAAGAAGGGAAAGATGGGTGCTGTGCATATCTCCGTTAAAAGTTACCATGGCCATGGGGATGTACATATTGTATGCTAACCACCAGAACTGCTTATGGAAAAACAGTACACTGTACATTGATATTTGTATTATTTATTTTCTGGTATCTTAGGAACCAAATGAAGTAAAGCCAGCTGAGGAAGTTTCAACAAAGGAACAACCATCAGTGGAGCCTGCAGCACCGGTAAGTTGTTGAAGTAAATTGTTTTATGCTCATCATAAAAATTGATTTAACAGATTTTAGGCCTACGTGTACATAATATCATGACTTGAGGGAAATGCCATTCAATGAAAACTATAAGCTCTTACATTTTGAATTTTATGACCTGAAGTGTAATATCACTTGTGTCTTCTGCCATGTGACAGAGTATTCTGTTGGAGTTGTGGAGTGTTTTATCAGATAGAACATCTCCCCCCTCCCCCCCCCCAGTGCCCTATTGCAAGAACAATTATAGTAAAATACAAGAAAAATATGAAAATTTAATTAGCCGTATCATACCATTAATTTTGCCATAGGAAAAAATATTTTTCCTATGTTTTCCTGTGATCCAATAGGCTCTATGTGTTATATATTAAATTAGTTGCTTTTCCAAATAGTACTACAGTAGTAGTAATAGTCACAATTTATACAGTTATTATTTAAAATCATTAGTGTTAAATTGTTTTGTCACTTTAATGTGTATCATCATAGTGTATAGAATGGATTACAGAGAAATTAATTAAGCATCTGGATTGTAACAGTATACCTGTCTAAGGTTATTGGTGGTGTAAGTTTCAAGTCAGAACAAATTACTTTCAAGGTTAAATTATACACAGTACCTTCAGCTTTTCATTCTGTATTTTATTAAGGCAGTAAAAAGCAGTAGAAACCAAGTAGAGATTATTGTAGGATATTGATTTATGTATATTATTATCAGAGGTGGATATAAAGTAAACAGTTATCAAAAGAGATAGTATATGTATTTTGTATAGATCTAGATTTAGGATGTCTTGAATAAGCAGTTATTTTCTAGTTGGCAGTAGGTGCGGGGAAGGGGAGCTCAAATTTACAGTACCCATGTCTTTGCCAACACCCCCCCCCTAAAAAAAATCGAAAAAAAAATAAATAAATAAACAAATAAAGAGCAAAACAAGGTGTCATGTTTAATTATAAAAACATTTTCTCCCACTGGCAGCCATAGGGGCATTTTTAGGAGCCCCCCCCGCCCCCCCCCCCCCCGCGCGCCCTTGCTATCCACTGAAATTCACTCCACTAAAGCTGTAATTAACATTGAAAGTTTCTGTCAGGCCCTTGACCTAATCAAGTATTGACCATCATTAGTTCTTGATGACCTTCAGTGCATTTGTAAACAAGACAACGCTAAGATGCATAAAACCAGGTCAATTTTTAGTTATGCAATCAACATATTGACCCGTTCGCTGTGGGAACTGAATGTACCACTTGTATGTATATGGGAATTTACAGAATATCGGATGCAATGGGTTAAGATTTTGTACATGTAGGATGGGCTAGTAATCATGATTCATGAAAGACTATCTACCTGTAGACACTACCACAAGCAGCTACATATCTCATTTGAGCACTCTCCTACATCCATACAACCCTTTATATGTTAAAGGTTATGTTTAGGAGTTTGGAGTCATGCCTTGTGAAATATAAGATGTTTGCTTGACATGACGATTCATTACTGTCGGGAGTTGTTTTCAGTTGTTGTTAACGTGGACGATACAACCAGCCGTCAGGAATTAACAGCGTACCATCTGCGCTTTGTTTACTACACTGGGTCACTGGCACGTTCAATAATGTTGTCATTGGCCAGAGGCTTGAAACATGATGTACTGATTGCAGTATAGTGGACCATTTTTGGAAGTGGTGATTTAAATCATAATTTAAATTACTGATTAAAGTTGTGATTTAAATCAATAAATCATTTTTATTTGGTTTTAATCACTGATTGAAAAGAAAAATCATGACAAAAATCAGTGATTTAAATTGCCATTAATTTTAATTAAAACCCAAGTATAGTTTTGGTAAGAGGTAAAAAATGAAATTCTTTGCCATTATGTTTTTTAGATACATCTATAATTCTGATCTATCAATGCCCTGAAAATTGTTGGCTCTGAAACTCCCATTTTTGAGGAATTACTCAAAATGTAAAATGTTTGGGGGGGGGGAGGGGGTGTCAGTTTCATTAGGGAATGTATATGTTGCTACCTGTCTCTGATAATTTAACCATCATGATTTGTCAAACAGTTTTCAGTAGGTTTGCTGTTGTTTTATGATATCTGGGTAGTGAACAGAATACTTTATGAAAGATTGACAAACAATTTGTCTGATGTACCAAAATATAGTTGGGCTTTAAGTGATCTTGCTTGTTGCTGCCCATCAAGTCGTGTTATAACTGCCTAAAAACACAAAACAAAAAACACTTTTATCTAGTTTCTGGGGATGAAATGTACACTGAAAGTGAAGTTCTATACCTTTAATAATATTCAAGTTATTTTGTTCCTGTGCAAAATATAAAATAAGGATGAGTGTTCATATCATGGATATGAACAATACTTTTATAAAGTATATTACATATACAGTAGGGTTTGTAACATACAGGCAATATTGGTCATAAATAAGTTTTGTATCAAAAAAATGGGCTTCGTTAAAATATTGTGTATTTCAGATTTCTGTTTCGACATAAACCAAGCGTAATGAAAATCGTATGCACAACAAGAAAAAAAAATGTATTGAAGCAATTACTCATTACATATACAGTACACAGGCAACATTACACGTAGGTTATGCTGAAGAATTCTATTTATATCTCAAGTGGTTCTAATAACGAGTGTAATAATGATGAAATGGGGAAAAAAGTACCTCTTACTGCATGTAGTTTGCATATTGCACAACTGAGTCTGCACTATCAGCAAGGAGGAAATTACATTTCTGTATTGCCTGAAATATACATGTACATAATTGTGTTATATGCAAACCTAAGGCTCACTCTTTCCAATGCTATCAGTCAAGCCTCAGCTGAATCGGTTGTCTTGAAGGTTATTCTCGTAGACGGGTGCTTTGTTCCAGCCAGAGTCTGTTGTAAAGGCCACATCTGTGAACAGCCAGTGGAATCTATTGTGTTGCAAGTGACATTCAAAATAAGGAGAGGGAAAACACACAGACATATACTCGCCACACACACACACACACACACACACACACACACACAACTCGCACACCATAGACACATGACTACAAACATAGCAACCTCGCTGCTACTTGAAAGCATTCACATCAAGTAGTGCCAACAATACTGAATGTGTTGTGAAGGTTAAGGTATTATTTTGTGAGGCACTGCCTTGTCTGTCAATGCAACATAAATGAAAACACAAACATCTATAAGATGGTCCAATAGTTTATTCAGTGTTTCACTAAACAGAAGTAATCTGTCATCCTTTATTTCCCTCTGTCCTATATTTTTTTCCATTTAAATAAATGCATTTATTACTCAGTGCAAATATTTAAATTGATTTCTATTTGATAACGTTCACAATCATGTGTGTTGACATTAATATTGATTTTGTGAACTGTATTTTACATTTTATTGGTGTGTGTGAATGTGCAGACACAGTGCAGTCACAATATACACACAAACACACATTCACACCATACCACACAAACACAGATACCCACCAAAAACAACTCACACAAATACATGCCACATACACATAGATAACAATCATGAATGTTCCTAATCTAGTATTGAGTCTATTGTTGAAATGCTTTGTTTCAAGGTAAAACTGAGATTGGTATCAATGTGCTGCAGCTACAGTATGTTAAAGTTATCACATTTTTTTTTACTGCAGACTGAAGAGCAGAAGCCAGCAGAGCCTGCACCCGTAGAAACCAAAGCAGAGGAACCTGCCCCATCAGAGCCAGCACCAACAGAACCAGCACCTGCTGAACCCCAAACGGTAGAAACATCACCAGCTGAGCCAGCACCAGCAGAACCCACACCACCAGCTGAGCCAGTACCAACAGAGCCTGCACCAACCGAACCTGCACCAACAGAGCCTGCACCAACCGAGCCTGCACCAGCAGAATCAACACCAGCAGAGCCAGCACCAGCAGAAACCACACCAGCAGAACAAGCACCAGCTGAGGCAGCACCAACAGAGCCTACACCAACAGAGCCAGCACCAACAGAGCCTGCACCAACAGAGCCTGCACCAACAGAGCCTGCACCAACAGAGCCTGCACCAGCAGAACCAGCACCAACAGAGCCTGCACCAGTGGAATCAGCACCAACAGAACCTGCACCTGCAGAAACCACACCAACAGAACCAACACCGGTAGATCAAGCACCAACAGAGCCCGCACCTGTAGAGCAAGCACCCACAGAGCCTGCACCTGAATCACAAGAGGTAATAGCAGAACCAGCACCAAAGACACCAGAACCCGCAGAACCAGAACAAACAGAACAGGCACCTGCAGAACCAACACCCGAAGTACCAGCACCAGCTGAGCCTACTGAGCCTGAACCAGTGGCACCCACAGAGCCTGCACCTGCACCTGCACAAACAGAGGAAGTACCCACTGAGGTATAAGCACCCTGTATTCACTTAAAATTTAGATTTGAGGGTCAGCTTGTGTTTAGAGCTTTAGCAGAAAGAGTACTGTAGTACTTTGAATTTGTTGTGTACCACACTAAGTCAGATTTATAGGAGTAATTTTATCAGATTATATCAATTATTAAGGGTATAAACAAATCCATGTCGAGTTGTTCATGCCTCTTTTTGAGGACTTTGCATTTCTTTGAATGAGAGACAAATCCATGCAGTTCCTTTTCAGGTGATTAGAACAACATTTGTTGGGCATTCCCAGAAATATCTCAAAAATATCTGTTCAATCAAATGAGTGCTATATATGTGACAACACATCAAGTAGCACAATATTTCTGATACACGGTGTACACACCATAAACGTTGAAGCTATGTATGGTAGGGACTGGGGAGGGATAGTACACCCACATAGTGGCTTTAAACACATTCATTGCTTCATGTTGATTCGCACTTTCACAAATCGCACACAGCAAATTGCACAACTTGATTTTAGCATAATGTATTATAACTGGATGCAATGAAAGGCAAATCCAGAATGTTATGAGTTTGTTGGTCTTCAAACTAGTCTACATGGG
>JZLH01S0070322.1:13109-25095 GCA_001188425.1 Eucidaris tribuloides
AATTCGCTTTGCAAAACGGAAATCATGTTTTTGCTGGTACACTTTTGTCTATGACAAAAGGAATTTCCATTTTACAGATCCGGTCGTGAAAGGAATTACAGATTTCAGAAACGGAAAAACCATTTTTGCTTAAGGGAAAATCATTGTCTATAAATTCCCTTTCTCTCTGCTTTAGCTTGCCAAATACCATATTTTTCGCATTGTAATTTTGAGATTTCCACTTTGAATTTTTTTGAAAAAAAATCGACAAATAAGTCAAGCCTTACTAAGGCACTATGGGGGTTGTTGATTCAGGTTTGGGGACATATTTACACGAAAGCATCGTCTTGTTCCTGCTTTATTAACCTCTTAACATCGGTACTTTCTTTTTTGATCGTGTAGAGACCCGTGTCAGGGTACTTGTACAGCTACATAAGAATGAAATATTATTATCTTTTTGGTAAGTTAGTTTTTTTTATCAATAATAGTTTTTTATTTTGAGGGAAATTCCAGGCATCATTTTTGTCTTTTACGGAAATCTGCAATGCTGTAAACTACTTTGGCTTTAGACTGCAGTACTATCTTCCATCAATGGTTTTGACTACGACTAGTGTCTTGATATACTTTCTTGGGTTCATCCAAAGACAGTCTATGCGCTATGAAGCTTGCCCCACAGTGTTATTTACTCGGGAAGAAGAAAAGTTTCATGACTGGCAACAAAGACTACCTGATGGTGTAGACTGAGTTGTGTGTTTGATGAGTCGTGTGGTGTGTGCTGTTGTGCACACATTGTGGAAATCATTGTCCGTCGTCATACCGTGAACCTCACCCTTAACGAGAGGGGTCATCGGTACCGGATGTCACGTGATGTTTGCCGGCAAGCATGTGCAAAAAGGTGGTTCTGAAAATGTACCATCAGGGAAGAAGAAATGGCCCCAACCCAATTAAACAGCCAAAGAAATGAGGTATGGAAAAATATTTAAAAAGTGCGAAGACAGGAGATAGAATAAGGGAAAAAAATTCGGCAAAGATGCGGAAGAATGAGCATGCAGCAGTTAAAAATCAGAGCAATAAATGTCTTTTTTCATAAAACATATATAAGAGGGACATGGTTATCAAATCATGCTGCGCTGCAATACCGCTGTGTGTACATGGCATAGATTTGGGAAGCCGATCGCAAATGCGGCATCGTCAAACTTAGCGTGATACAACCATTCGCGGGGCCAAAGTTGCATATCGCCAGCGGTGGGCGCTGCATTCTAATCTAGTTACGTACTTTTGTTGCCAAGATTTTTTTACACGGTTTCAAAGCCATTTTTATTGTAAGCTGTGCCTGAACAAATACTGTGCAGGCCACAGAAAAATATCGTGACTATCGCTGGGAAGCTAGAAATAAACAGAAGGAATTTAGAATCGTATGTGTCGTCGATCTCAGTTTTTGAATCATTCTCCCACCAAACTTTTTCCTGTTGATTCTGAGCTGAATATAATTGCCCATATTTATTTTTGTTGAGTGGTGGTGTGTGTGGTTGTGTGTAGGTAACTTGTTGTATAATCTACACTGCGAACAAACATCGTTCAAACTGTTTTTGTTGACTGCAAGTGTTTTTTCCCTTCAATGTGAACTGTGCGTGAGCAAGAGGGTAGAGATCGGGCCTATTTGGCGGGTAATTTTCATGGATAAAGGGACATTTTTGGAGACTACCGACATATGTATACTATATGTTATATAATGAAATAAATTTTAATTTTCTCTGCAACGAGATAAAGTCCCCAAAAATTATGATTGCTGCACAGAAGTAATAGTTGAGTTCTGAGTTAAGTTCCTTTCAGAATTAAATGTGAGCAAGAGGGGAAGGCGATAGGGATATTTTTTGGGCAATTTATTATAGTAAAAAATCAATGAGTGACCATTCCATTTATCTAACATAAACTACCTGTGCTTATGCAATTTTTGTCTGAGGACATTTTATTAATTTCCAAATTTATAGTGCGGCATATTTTGTGGATACAGCATAACTGTTTCGCATTCAAAACACTATCAGGTAAGACAAAATATATATCAAAATTTGACAATTCTTAATGGGGCTATCAGCAAAATTAAAGTCGTATTCATAAAAATAAATTATTAACTCCTCTGAAGGAGATAACTCCCAGCAAACATTTTTTACACTGAACAGCAGTGTACTATAATCAAGTCTGAAGTTTCTGAGGCCACGCCAAAACACACCTTTTTTTTGTGCCATATGGGTTTGTACAGGTGACTCAGGCGAGACGATGCAGAGACCACCTCCAAAAAAAACCTTTCCTAGGGCTTGACAGCTGACTCCGGGCCGAGACTCGAGGCCGAGACCACCCCCAAAACACAACCTTTCCTATAGGTTTTGCTAACGGTGACTCAGCGCCGAGACCAACCCCCAAACACAACCTTTCCATAGGTTTGTACAGGTCACTCTGACATGAGAAGAATAGAATCTACATCTTCTGACATCTGAGTTGCAAGTCTATGAATGTTTGTATCTAACCAACACCCATGTATGCCAGATTCCACAATGATCTCATTTTATACTATAGTATATTTTTTTTTTTTAATGTTTTTATTGATAAATTAACGAACATACAAATCCTTTACAAACAAATGTTTCACTAATATAGTTACATAACAAATTAAAGCATTAATCATAATATGGCGCATGCATTACAAATTTTGAGATCTGTTTTAAACATCAGGTTCTCATGATCCCAGGCTTGGGTAAAAGTTAACGCACAAAACTCTGGAATCCCTCGCCTTTCATAGAAGAAGACGACTGCTATCTACAACCTCCATTGTCGATCGCGGTTTGTCTGTTATGATGGGTCTGCAATGGCCAAGTCGGAGGGCCACAATCATCTAGCTTCTGACACCGCCGCCTGTATGAAAAATTGGCTGAATTTGGGAAATTGCCATTGCCCTCACTAAATAATGGCTCCTTAGAATCAAACACGGCCTTACTCAAAATCAATATCTGGTATCATTTTATTGCCGAAAAAGAACGTTCTAACCAACGAAATAAAAATTAATGACATTTTGCCAATAATGGTGAAGAAATTCGCGATTACACTCGTAGCATTCTTTCTGGGCCACCCTGTATAGTGTGGCCCAGAAAGAATGTGACACTTGTGATGGCTAATTTCTTCTACATCATCAGCAAAATGTAATTTTTGTTTTGTTTCATTGGTTAGAACATTCTTTTTTCAACAAAATGATACCATGATCATTGATTTTTAGTAAGACGTTTGGATCCTAGGGTTATTTTCTGAGGCAATGTAACTTCCCAAATTTGCTATTTTTTCAATTCCATTGATCATTAGAACACCGAAATATTCTCGCATAATGACATGCCATAGAATGAGCAAGCTGCAGTGGCAATGTAAGCCATACCTTACCATTGTCTTCTGTATTGAGGGAGGCATTTCTGTGGTCTGTCTACCCCCCTATTCTATGGCATGCGTAACGTGAGAATATTTTGGTGTTCCGAGGATCGCTGGAGTTGAGAAAGAAACAAATTTCAGAAATAACTTTGCCTCAGAAAAATGGCGCTAGGATCCAAACGCCTTACTCAATATCAATGATCGTGGCACCATTTTATCGGAAAAAGAATGTTCTAACAAATGAAACAACAACTTAGAGGTGGCGAAATTTGATCTGAACCTCATTCGATTATCGTGGAAATAACATTATGTCACTTGCATTCCTTTTGCCAGAAATCGGGCAGTATCCTGGTTTTGGATAAATATATATCTTTTTATGAACATATAAACAAAGTTGAATAACAAACGCTATAAAATAAGAAACATAGTTTTTAAAATATCAGGCATAGCCCTGATACTGAACAGTTAGTGGTCACACTGGTCATCATTGGCCATGGTGTGACAATGATGGAAAATAAAAACAAAATCTGTTTCTGAATGGGATGTGCACAGATTTTGTTTTTGTTTCCCATCTTTGTCATACCATGGCCATGACTGATGACGAGAGTGACCACTGACTGTTGATTTTTCAGGGCTATACCTGGTTATATTTTACGGCATTAGTTATTCAACTCCTTTGTTTACTTATCACACCAAAGTAGTATTCTTTATGTATTCCTATATACACATGAATAAATAAAAAATTAAAACATCAAAGCTACAGGTGATTTGTCAAATTTGTGCGTGAATCTTAGAAAAAAAAACCATTTCCTCTGTTATATATGTCAAAGTTCTACTGTCAGATTTTCACATATTCTCAAACTTGTGGCAATATGTGTCAGTGCTTACAATTTTTGGCCCCTATATAAATGTAACTTTAAAGTGAAAACTGTAATGGACGTACAAAGATTAGGTAAATTCCAGCTTAGGTGTCAAAAGGTAACGATAATTTCACAATCACCTCAGTTCAAGTTCATGACCAAAGGATAAACCATTCCTGACATAGAAATGTGTGAGTTCATTTTTTTTCAAGAGGATGTATGCATGATTTATTGCTCGTGAAAACCCCCAAACTGTAAACCCCCTTTGATAATTAAATTTGCCGAATTAGCCATTGTGCTGTTTCTTACATAGAACTAGATAATCTTACTTTCTCTTTATTTTGCTCCAGTGAGTTCCAATATTGGCTATAATAACTGATTTGTGTATTTATTGACATAGCAGACCTGTAATCGCAATTGAGATCTAGACACAAGTTTTTTTTTTAAAAAGAAAGTTCTAAAACCTAATTGCTCATGTGTACATATTGTTAGATAACTTGAGGAATTAAAGGCAAGGTTCACCCTAATGTCAAGATGATGTTAATAAAAGCAGAAAAATGAGAGAAACATATAATTGAAAGTTTGGCAAAAATCCACCAAAAAATAAGAGAGTTATGAAGTTTCAAAGTTTTCAATTTGTGACGTCACATGCGAGCAGCTCCCCTACATGTATGTCATGTGATATAAATTCCATAAAGTGCCAATTTCTCAGAAATTTGAAAATGATTTTTACCTGTGCTTTCAATATATTATCAGAAACATTATTTCATACAAGCTTCTATGAAAAAAAACCCCATTCAATTATCATGAACCATTAAAAAATGACAATTTATGAAATTTATGTAACATTACATATGGGGAGCTGCTCGCATGTGACGTCACAAAATTGAAACTTTGAAACTTCATAACTCTGTTGTTCCTTGATGGATTTTCGCCAAACTTTCATTAGTATGTTTCTCTCATTGTTTTGCTTTTATTAAACCATCTTGACGTCAGGGTGAACATTGCCTTTAAAGCTTCTCTCCACTCTTAAGTTTTTTTTTTTTACTTTTTAAAACAGTACATTTTCATCAGAACAATAACAGCATGATAGTTTTAACTTTATACAGTATACATTTAAAAACCTGCAACTTTGTATCATGTTTAGCTAATCCGGTGATATATAAAGTAATCAAATGTATTCAGCTCTGACTACTGTAGCACATTCAAAATTCCTTGGAAAATAAATGAATTGATAAACTTGTAATGTATACTGTGTGGAATAATGAATTGATTTGTAACACTTCCCTTGTGATTTTCATTTGCTTATTATGGAAAAAGGTATGTAAACTGTGCTTATCCAACAACCACAACAACAACAGTGCTCATTTCTCTTTCTGTGTTTGATACTTTTTAGGAAATTTATTTGCAGCAGAACCAGGTGTAACGTGGATGCAGCTTTTCTCTTGGGAGTAGTGCTTATTTCTTTTCTATTTTCAGAAATCATTAAAAAAATATATTAGATGAGAATTGAATGGTCATTGTGAAGGAATAGTACATGCTGGAGTAACAGAAGAATTGTGTCCTTTTGTGAAATTTGTAATGTGTTTGTTTCTTTGTCCTCAAAATGCGTGGAAATATGCTAATCTGTTCCCACGTGTGTTGCAAATGTAATTATTTCTCCTTATTGAAGTGTAATCATATTGTGTGGTGGGATAATAACATGTTTTAATGCTATTGGATGTGGTATTATTTGATTGTGTCCAATTAATGTCAGCAAATAACAAGATTATCATATACCTACGAAGAGCATTTCTGAATGACGTTCAGATATCAAGCAGTGTTTGTTATCGTAATTTTCTTACATTTTTTTTGTGCTAAGTCAGCTAGTGTTGTTGTGAAATACCTGAAGTGTATTGCATCCTAAATTAAAACTTATAGGGAATGAGGGATGTGAATGGAATTGCATTGTGTGTGCATGATCATGTAGTAATGCAAACTATTGTCCAAATAACTGGGTTGATGTTTATAAATTGATTTAAATTTAGAAAAAAATAGTAATACAGCCATTCCTTTTAAGTGACACCCGAGTCACACATGCTGTGTGTCATGAGTCACAAACCAGGGTATAGATTATTGCTTTACGTGATCAGGTAAAGCGATCAGCTTCAATTATTTTCTTGGTTTTGTTCTATATCGTGTTTGTGACTGGTGTGACATACAGCATGTGTGACTCACGTGACACTAACACGGAACGGCTGAATATTTATATTTTTAAAAAATGGTTGTGTGACAAAAATGATGGGAAAAAAATCTAGAGAGAATGAAGATATCTTTTTTTTTCTTTTTGGAAAAATTGGAAAAAAAATTAAGGTGTAATTGTTTTAAATGATGGATTGAGTTGTATTATTTCAAAATTGACCCTTGTTTGGGTTGATAATTGTTATAATGCTAATGAGTTGAAATTGGTGAATAAAATAACTAAAATATTAAAAACATAGTGAATAACATTTATCTAAAGTATCTGTTAAATATTTTTGAACTAAATTTTGTGTGTGGTCCATTTGTCAGCAACCCAAGTCACGTTAATCAAGTAGTTACTGCTTTGTAAAACATTAATGGAAGAAAATTAACAAATCAGCGCAATACTGGACATCTTTGCCAAGTTATCATGTTGGCAGCTTTTGGTGCCGATCATCAAATGATTTGGAGCCAAGGCCGTTATTATTGAGCAGACAGTTGAGCGCATCATGTTATTGAGCTCTGAAGCCCCTATCATGGAAAAATGAGTCAGTTACCACTTATCGGTTAACCAAACTTTGTACAAACAAAGGTGTGAAATGTGATGGTATGTTTGGATATGTATGGACATGCAATTTGAATTTGTGGGTGGTCTGATAACGACCTGGTTCCTTTGGTCTTCTTTAAGCGATTAACATTTTAATAGGATATTTTAGCATTAGGACGAGGTGATGAAAAGTGAACTACACTTACAGTGAAAGTTTGATGGATTTAGGGCTGTTTATGCGTGGAGAGATTGAACAAATGTTTAATTTCCAAACATGTTAATTGACATGAATGCATTAAGTATAAAGTCCGAACCGGAAAACATATTTTTATCGTATTAGTTTCCTTTTTGTACCAATAAATGAATAAGTAAACCAATAAATTGATTAATAAATAAATCACTTTTTACATTGTAGGTGGTCTTGTAACAACTTGGTTCCTCTGTGTCCTCTCTCACTGATAAACATTTTAAAGTGATAGGCTAACATTGTGGAGCTTCAATTTAAAAAACCATCAAATTTTGATATCTGAACTACATAGTAGAGTTCATACGGACAAATAAACACCCTAGAATACATAAGTTTGGAAATTACACTGCCAATGGCAAGTTATGCATGAATAAACAATTAAAACTCGGGGCGAGTTTAAATAGCCTAGGTGTACACACAGTAAGTCTATGGGAGAAAAACTTATGATTTTCACTTTTTTAAAGCACTAAATAATCATTTTGAAATACAATTTTTTTTTTTCAGGGCGTAATTTTTAGACCTTATCGAAGACAATGGTAGCATGGGGAATCATGTAGCTCAGATTTTTTTAACTGTGGTAAATGTTAGCCAATACCTGTAATAGGATATGTTTGCATGGGAGAACAAGGGATGAAAAGTGGTATTGAAGATGGCTAGATGGCAAAAGGAACTCATGGGTAAAGACCAAACCAAACCAAACTACCGTAATATATAAAATAATAGAATATAATATACTGAAATAAATATGAATTAAAATGAAACATTCTGTTAGCAAAACTTGTCTGACCCTGAAATTTGACCTAACCATAAAGATCATTAAAACATAAAACTGATATTCTTCTTTGAACAGAATATCAAAACAGTGATTGCAAAAAAAATAAATAAAATAAAAAATCTTGATTGAAGATCAAAATTTCCACTACTTTTACAAGAACAGTTCGTTTAGCTGTGAGGAAAAGGTTGTAAAGTACAGATATCTTTGATGACCTTCAAAAGTTTTCTCAAATTCTGCTATATATGATTTAATTTTTTTGTGTAAAAAATAAAATGAAGGGGGGGACCCTTCCAGCCTATACTAATTTGCAGTGTTGTGTTAGGCCAATACAATATTATTATATTTTATTTATTTGCTTGGTTTTTTTTTTTGGGGGGGGGTGGGTAGTAGAAGTTACACACTTGTTTGTGATTTGATTCATCTCGATGTTGAGTGAAGAAATTATGAAACAAAAACTTGCAAAATCTAATTAGTGTGACAAGTGTTGATAAGATGATGGAAACTTGTGGGTGGTCCATTACCTGCAGTATTTCAGGTCATTAGCATTATGTTATAGTCAAGCCGTGTCCACACGATCGGACATAAGTTGCTTGTGACGCGTCATAACTTGTGTCGGTAATAGCGTCGGATATAAAGTTGCAGTGAGAACGATCGTCGGACATAACTCTATCGGATATAGTGCGACTTATACCCGACGATTTATATCCGAGGAAGACCAGACATATGTCCGGTAATAACAAAATACGTGTGGACTGTAAATTTGCGCTGTCGGACATAACTTTGACCTTTTATGCTAATCCAAACTGGTGGCTTCGACTTTTCATTGTTTACCAATTCACATATCGCGCAATTTGGGTCAGAGGTTACGACCCGATAACACCTTGACACACGTCATTTCCAGTCTGGTATTACCGGTAATAACATGAGTAATCTTTATCGGGCATAAACATGTCGGATATACATGTAAGTGCTAATACCGACGTGTGTGGACACGTTGGTGGATCAACTGAACATTTTTAATACATGTACGTCGGACTTATGCCTGACAAAGATATGACCGGTAATAACTGCCTTTGTGAACGCAGCTGAAGTGTCATAAGAAAATAATTTCGGTTCTGGGCCCAGCGTAGAAACTTATTTGCCTGTCTTCTGAACATTGGACCAATAGGAGGCCTAGGATGAAGTGGAAGTTACAGATCATTCTGGACAATTTGATTTCAATAAAATACACCTTTTCCATAGACACCATTTCAAGATATCTTGTTCTCAGTCTCCAATGGGAGGCAGTGGATCTCATTTGCAAACATCCCCACAGACCAGGAAAAGATAACCCATGCGGCCATGCCCTTTAATAGGCTATTAATGAAGGGCATGTCTGTGAAATCTGGGGGAGAGTAATTGCTTAGAATTTGAAAAATGCGAAAGAAAAGCATTAGCCGTTTAGTATACGTTCTATGGCAGGAATTTTTTCCTCGTGAGAAAAAAATTCAAATCAGAGTCTAACGGTCACTATAATTCCACTGAAACTGAGTTTCTAGCTCCTATATTTTGCTAAAGGTTCCTAGATGGCATTTTCTTCTAAATGCCATTTTACACAATATTAATTTTTAGGCATGCAAAAGAGATCCACTGCCTTTAAAGCAAAAAAGTAACCATATGGACAAATACTGAAAACCATGCTGTCTGTTTTTACCAGACCTTAAACATGAAAATCTCAATGACTAAATATACTTGTTTTTTAATCATTTGAAATATTTGGACTCATTGATCCTGATCTTATCATCCTTGGAAAAAATATTTGTCATTATTTTCTTTCTAATAAATATGTCATATAAAACTTAAGATGATTGTACTATTCATCCCTATTATCATTTTTGTGATATCTTTAGATGTTATTTTTTGTTGAAAAATATGGGATATTTATTTTTTGTCTTTTTTTTTAAAGCACACTGTAAAGAACCAAGATAGGCACATGCTGATCTGATGACGTAAATATATTTTTTAACCTTGTCATATTTTATAAATCACATTTTTCTGTCAAATTTTCACATGATCATGCAAGTAAAAGCAATTCCAGCTTTTCAAAAAGTTGAATAAAATGATAACTATGACAAAGATTCATGATTTAAATTTGATGCACTAGCTAATTTCCTTTCCCCCTTTCCCCTCCCCTACCCCATAAAAAATATCAAACAAAATTGAGATATGGAATAAATGATTAAAACTTCCAACAATTAATCAAACAACCGGAAATTATTAATTTATTTTGTTAGAATAAGATTTTATCCAACCTCTAAAAAATTGTCATCAAACCTTGAGAATACATTCATCAGCAGCAAGTTCCAAATAAACTCAAGCTGAAACATGTAATAATACAAACAATAATTTGATCATGTATACTGTATACATTTATTTTAAAATTAATAATTTTCTCTAGCAAAGTTGTGTAATTCGTATCACCTACATATTTTTTTGATTCTTGTTAAAACATGCATTTTGACAAAAGCCCAGAAACTTCTTAAGAGGAAATGTAACACACTTTTTGATAAATCTCAGGACTTGGGCCAAGTGTTGTGCAAGAGAAGTGCTTTCACCATTAGGTTGATATTGCAACCTAGTGTTCATGCATAAGGATATACCTTGTGGCTTACTGGCTTGTACCTTAATATCTTTTATGCAGAAATAAAGGCAAATATTATTAAATGATAGTGGAAATTTCCCATTAATTTGGAATGTTCCCAAGAGCACACAGCCAGAAATAAGGTCAAGGTCCGAGAAGGGTATGACAACATTAATGTACACACAAATTGCATGCTGTGAACAATGTGTAAAATCATGTATGTGCTGTACGAGCAGAAACCTTGCGAAGGTCGATCGTCTGCGAGGCTGAATTCGCTGAAGAGGGTTCATGAAGGAAGAATTAGTTAATCCATCGACGTGATTAATGTTTGCGTTTTTGATCCTGCAGCTTGAATCACAGCGATTAAGTCAGATTTGGAAATGCCATCGACATTGCAAGGTCGCATTAGAGATAATTTGCCACGTTTGTTTGAAAGGCAATGTTTACTATTCTTTAACCCTTTTATTCCCATACTGACTGAAATGCATACAAAGCTTCTTGATTTTTAAAGCAGTGGAACTGAAAGGGTAAGATAATTATTGCTGAAATCGTTACTCCAGAAATGAAATACTAGATTCTCTGCTTCATTTTTTTTGGAAAGGGGGGGGGGGAGGTATCAAGAGTTACCCAAGGCATGCTCTTCAAAGCAACTTATTGGACCTTAAAGGGTAACTTTCCTGTGGCATTATTATAGTTTTGGTATATTCAGGATGTTTTTAGACATTCAACATAGCAAGTTATAGCCAATTTATGACATGATTGGGGTAGTCCTCAACTTGGGGTAAAATTATTCTAGAATCAAGTATTCGGTGCAAGGATTCTACTGTGAAAATTTTTTAGTCAAAAGTTGACTCATCTTTATAACTTCTATCAGTATGCCTTGTGACAGATAAATTTGTTGTGTAGCTTTCTATGGGATTATTTTCTCTTGGGGCACGAGAGAAATAATGTGCTGGTATGTTCATGCTTGATTCTCCTTTTCAAATTCAAGACAAATCCTTCCAGCCAGGAGATGCACTCCAGGTGGTGCGTAGACTTGTATATCTTTTAACCACTGGGTATGGTGTGAGAAACATTTGTTTATTTCTCCCAATCAAGTTACTGTCCTTTAAGCCATTATTATTTTTCAAAAAATTTGAATAAATGTGTATGTCTCCATCTGTAGATGGCAACACGCTTTGGTCTGTGATGTCACATGAGTATAAACTGGACATTGACTCAATATTTCTAGGCTAGCAACAAAAGCCAATTGACCTAGCAAAGACTATGCAAAATCATCTTACTGCCTGATAAACATAGAGAGTACCGTTATTTTTTTTTTCATGAA
>JZLH01S0070324.1:10054-21037 GCA_001188425.1 Eucidaris tribuloides
GCGCCATGGTAATGTATGCACTGTTTAAATCAATAAGCTCCTCCACCTATAGCTGTTTCTGCAAGTTTTGTCCCAGGGTAAAACTTGCAAAGACGTTTACAAAATAGACACAAATTAACTAATTTATAGGGCCTTGCTGAGGGTGAGTATCACACAGTACCCCTTATTTAGGCTGTCTTTATCACCATGTACCATAATTCTCAGTTCTCACAATACTCACAATGTCATTTTCTTTCTTAACTTATGCCTGTTAGTTTCTGGTTCCTTCTCCCTTTAAGTAATCTTTATGAGCAGGGGGTCTTCAAGTACAGGCCCCTGTACACATTTAATTGAGAAGCACTTTTCAAGGGAAAAAAAAATTGTGGTCTTTATATAAAGGTGGTCTTTCTATACAGGTGGTCGCTAGAGCAGGTTTGACTGTAATTATAATAATAATTTTCTGTATCATCTTTTTTAATCAGTTTTCCTCAAGATCCCTTCTTCTTCTTTCTTCACTTTCCAAGTTTCTGAGCCATACATCATCGCTGATACAACACAAGCCTTATAGATGTCACCTTTTAAACTTACCTTACCATAAGTCTAACGCTTCTATCAGACAGAATGGTGTCCAGCCCACTGAACCTCATCGACCCTATTCTGCATCTTTCTTGCCACTGCAATCTCACATCCTCTCCCAATGTTGATTGTATCGGTATCCCCCAAGTTCAAAATAACAAAATTTGTCAATAGTCCAGTCATTTTAGCTTTTCACTTCAAACTAATTGCAACAGAATTTTTTTCACCACAATGCATTTCTTTGAGGTCCCCTGAACACCATACTAAAAGTCCCAAAATTTCCTAATAGGGGAAGGACATCTAATTTGCATAAATTCAAAATGGCCACCATGTGGCATTTTTGTGCATATCTTGGCACATGGGGACCACAAAAATTAATTTTTGGTGTCTATGCCCATGTTTATAAGGTCATGATATGCAAATATGATATAATCATAAACTTTCAAACATTCTGACATGCGTAATTTGCATAAATTTGCATATAAATGAATTCAAAATGGCCGCCATGTCACCCATTGAAGCTTATGTTTAACATTAATAAACATTTACAAGTATATTATTACGTCTAAGAGGATATTTTTGCGGTGGAAGAATGGATTGTATGATTATAAATAATTTCCCAGTCATTGTTCCTACATGTACACCTAATTTGCATAAACATGCATATGAATTACATATTCAAAATGGCTGACATCTAATCTATTCATGACCATATCTCTGGACATAAAACATGTATAAAGTCAATTTTGGTGTCTATACCCATGTTTGTTACGTCAAGGAATACAATTGTGATATCGGTAGTAACTTTTCAAGATTCCAATATACATATTTTGCATAAATTTGCATAGAAATCCATGCAAAATAGCTGCCATATGGTCTGCCACGTGCCCATATCTACGTATATTAATCTTATATGGTAATCGTGGTTTCTGTAATATTTTCCTTGTAAGAATTACTGCTATGCAGCTTTCAGAAATATAAGACACTGGAACCTTTCATGAATTTGTACATAAACGTATTGAAATGACTACCATGTATCACACTTAAAGCCCGAGTTAAGTTTTGGTAAATGGTAAAACATGACATTCTTTGCAATTATGTTTTTAAGATACACCTTTGATCTACTAATACCCTGAAAACTTTCCCATTTTTGAGAAATCACTCAAAATGTAAAATCTCGGTTGGGGGGAGGGGACCCCGAGATTTCCTATGGATAATGTACATACCTGTACCGCTAGATGCTCTTCTTTAATTGAAACATCATAATTTCTCACTATAAATAATTTTAGTAGGTATGAGATGTCTTGGGTGACAATAGAAAACTTCGTGACAGATTTACCAGAAATGTGTTTGATCGACCAAACTGTACTTGGGGTTTTAGCTTATGTTTTCATTATATATTCAAGCTGTAGAACGCCTGTGCTTTTATGGAGAAAGAAATGGAGTGGGCATAATTGTTCAAGAGTGTTATGTTAGTAATGCACTAGAAGTGATAAAAAGTCAGATAGAAATGGGTATGGATATGATTTAGGGAACAGTTATAAATGTTCTAATCTCTTACGCATCACAAATGGATGCAGGAATGTGGAAAAGGATAGTTCCTCTAGTGAGATGGATAAAAAGGTAGGGAGGGTACATCAGGAAAAGAGAGAGGGTAGTGATAGGAGTAGATTTGAATGGGAATTTTCGTGAAGGGAAAAGAGGGAGTGGAGATATATTGGAAAGTTATGTTTCGAAAGAGAGAAATAACGAAGGGCAGATGGTAGTGGACTTTGCGAAAAAATAATGATGGCAGTGACAAATACCTTTTCTTAGAAAGATTGTAGATCACAGAGTAAGATGGGAGGTATATGAACACAAGTAGACCTGTAAGACGTGACTTGAGCGAGATTCTCAGTTGGAAGATGATTGCAGCATAGTGTGTAGCAAGGCAACATCAAATGGTGGTATGTAAAGTGAGCTTGGAATTGGGAGAGAAACAGTTAAGGACATATAATGGTTGAAAGGAAGTGGTAAAACCAGGAGAAAAAAGTTGCGCACAGTTCCGAGAGAAGGTTTGTAAGGAAATGGAAGAGAATGGATTTGGAAGAATAGGTGGATGTAGCTGAAGTTGTAATGAGATAAGGAAGAAAGTTTTTCACGGTATCATCTGAAAGAAGGAGGGCTACAAAGAGACATGATGATGGGATGAGGACGTAATGAAGACCGTATAGGAGAAGGGCAAAGAAGAAGCAGGGTGAGCAGAGAGTTGATGAAAGTAAACAAGAAGGTCACGTATCATGAGTTGAAGAAAGCAGTGGCAAAAGCAAAGAGTGAGGCATGTGATGATTTATTGTGATAACTTTGACACAAAGGAGGGGAAATAGTATTGGTTAGCTAAACAGTGAGAGAGGGATGGGAAAGACATGTTGCAGGTGGATTAATAGAGGATGAAAACGAAATGTTTTGACTGATTAAGAGTGTGTTTTCCACAGAATATTTTTAGAAAGTGATGAAAGGAAAAAAATGGGAGAGCGGGAGGGGGAGGATAGATGCTACAAACAAACTTAACGAGGATCGAAGTACGACCTATATCAGTAATATCAGTAATGAAGGAGTGAGATCGGCAATGAGTAGAATGAAAAATGGATCGTCAGTTTGTCCAGACAATATCGAGGCATGGAAGCGTTTGGTTTACATGGGAGCATGGTTCGTGAAGCTGTTTAATGGGATCTTGGAGAGTGAAAGAATTCGTGATGACTGGCAGAAAAGCATATTATTGCCACTCTGAAAGAATAAGAGTAGTGTGCAGAGTTATAGTAATTATAGAGAAATAATGGTGAAGAATCATACTTTTGGGAAGAGTTGTGGAAGATAGGGTAACAAAGAAGTGATAAATTTGTGAAGAGGTTTACTGCCAGAAGCACTGTGGATGCAATATTTGCATTGAGGATGTTCGTGGAGAAAAAGAGAGAGAGGCAAAAAGAGTGGCAATGTGTGCTTCTGGATCTCGAAAAGGGCATGATAGGGTGCCAAGAGAGGAATTATGGTATTGTTGGAGAGAGTCGGGAGTAGTAGTTGGTGATAGTGCAGGATATGTATGAAGCATGTGAGACAGTCACGACGTGTGCAGTAGGAGTTCATGAATGGTTTAAAATGAGAGTTGGAATGTACCAAGGTTCAGCGTTAATTAGTCCTTGCTTGTTTGCAATGGTGATGGACAGGCTGGCAAATGAGGTGAGAATGGAGTCGGGAGTGGAGTGAAAGTTAGCTGGACAAAACAAAGTGCATGTGTGGGATTGAGGTGGCAGCTGCAGGTATGGTGAAACATCAAGGTGTAGAGGTACCAAATGTTGAGGAATTTAAATACTTGGACTCAACACTTTAAAGGAATGGGACTGCAAAGAGGGAAAGAAGAAGAGAATCATAGCGTGGGGTAGAGTGACGGGGTATCTTCCATAACAAAGGGGAGGATATAGACCAGCTATGATTTACTGCCTTGAGCTTACAAAAGGCAGGAAGAAGAGTTAAATGTCCCAGGTTGCGATTTTTTTCAGGGAGTAACAAGAATAGACAAAATTAGAAATTGGTCCATGGTGAGAGGGACACCAAACGTTGGAAGGTTTCCGGATAAAATGAGAGATGGAATTAAGAGTGTGGTGGTTTGGGCATATCCAGGAGAGATGCTGAGTATAAGGGAAAATTTGTTTGGAAATTTATGGTGCACAGGCGGACGGTGACTAGAAAGGAAATTTCATGAATGTTGTTAGAGGTGATATGAGGATAATTAGTGTGACAGAGGACATGTCATGTGTAATATACTGTACGGAGATATTGCATGAATTCATATGCAAATTTATGCAAATTATGTATATAAGAATGCTAAAAAGTTACTACTGATATCATTATTGTATTCCTTGACCTAACAAACATGGGTATAGACACCAGAATAGACTACAGGTTTCATTTCCTGAGATATGGTCTAAATAGGTTAGATGTCAGCCATTTTGAATATATAATTCATATGCATGTTTATGCAAATTAGGCGTATATGTCGGTATAACGACTGGAAAATTGTAATTTATTATACAATCAGTTCGTCTACCTCCAAAAATCATCTTAGACATAAAAATGTACTTATACATGATTATTATGTTGAAACATAGGCTCCAATGGGCTACATGGCGGCCATTTTGAATACATTCATATGCAAATTTATGCAAATTATGTATATTAGAATGCTAAAAAGTTACTACTGATATCATTATTGTATTCCCTGATCTAACAAACATGGGTATAGACACCAGAATTTGCTTTCTACAGGTTTCTTGTCCCGAGATATGGTCATAAATAGATTAGATGTCGGCCATTTTGAATATATAATTCATATGCATGTTAATGCAAATAAGACGTATATGTCGGTATAACGACTGGAAAATTGTCATTTATTATACAATCCGTTCTTCTACCTCCAAAAATCATCTTAGACATAAAAATGTACTTATACATAATTATTAAAACATGGGCTCCAATGGGCTACATGGGGCCATTTTGAATCCATGTATATGCAAATTTATGCAAATTATGTATGCCAGAATTTTTAAAAGTATACAATTATATCATATTTGCATTCTATGACCTCAGAAACATAGGTTTAGACACCATAATTTATTTCTGTGGCTTCTATTTGCAAAGATTATGGGCCTAATAAGCCATTTGGCGGCCATTTTGGATTTATGCAAATTAGATGTCTTTCCCCTATTAGGGATATTTTGGTACTTTTAGTATGGGTTCTGGGACTCAGAAGAAATCATCTGTGGTGGACAAAAATTATGTGCAATTTGTTAATTAGTTAGGGTCCTATAGAAAAAGTTATGGTATTATTGAAATAATAAATAAAAAATGGTTAAAAAACGAATTTTTAGTAATATACCCCCAACCTATCCCTTGGCTGCCTGGACCAATGGAAAGACCAGATTTTGTGGAACGTTCAACATGTCTGTTTCAACCAAAATCTCGGAATGTTATAATTGACGCCGCGGTAACAAGCTCCCCGAACCCTGGCGAACTCAAATTGACAATTGATTATTTCGCAGTAAAGAGGTCATTTAGCAGCATAAAAATTTGCAAACTTCAAACAAATTGTGCAAAGAATTTTTCGTCCATTCCACAGTGCATATTCTTTGAGGTCCCAGAAGCCATACTAAAAAGTCCACAAGAATAGTCTAATAGGGAAAGACATCTAATTTGCAATAAAATCCAAAATGGCCGCAAGGCTTATTAGGCCCCATATTTTGCAATAGAAAGACTTTTACAAGGAGAATAAATTAGTGTCTAAACTATGTCTGGAGTCAATAGATCATAATATAATATACTTTATATTTAAAAATTCTGGCATACATAATATTCATAAATTTGCATATAATGGATCAAAATGGCCCATGTACTCATTGGACTCAATGTTTTGAATAATTTGTATAAGTACATTTTTATGTCTAAGATGATGTATTGGAGTTATGTGCCAAATAAATTAGGCTAAAATGACTGGACTTACAATTGTCAATTTGAAGTTCGCAAGTTCGGGGAGCTTGTTAACGCGCCGGTATTGGAATAACATTCAAAGATTTTTGGTTGACAACAAGACATTGTTGAACGTACGAAAAATCCGCTCTCTCATTGTCAGCGGCAAAAAGCGCCAAGTGCAAAACCGTTATTAGATAAATTAAATGTTTGTAATGTGTTAGTAAACTTTAATAGCTAAAGGCTCAGAAATAACAATAACAGTTTTTACGTGAGCCGGTACCGGTACGGTGTGGAAGTATGTTAGATCTGTTTTAAACGTAGATTCTAGTCGTAAAAGAAGCGTTCTAACCGCGCCGCCCGCCGCTTACAAAATTACAGTACAAAACTGTAAGAATCGCAAAATTAATTTATAGGTTTATAAAATGTATAAAAAAAAAATGGGATTGCAAATAATAAGAAGAAGAGAATAAAAATTTAAAGGTAAAATTTCATGAAATATAACGTTAGAGTGTAGTGTAGTACAAATTGTAGCTCGCACTCTGCACTGACGCATAACGACTAGCGGTGGGCAAGAGCGCAAATAATGTGTCACTCATTCGATGAACAAATATCTATTGTGATATTTTGATGAAACGTTGATCGCTAACTCGTCAGCAGCCATGGGTTCGCGAGCGCTTCGCATCGCTGGTCTGTACATCATATTATAACATTCGATTTATAATGAAAATACACAAATTCACAATTAAATCACGTTGGGCTAATTTTCCCTTGACTTGTCTTTATTTATGTGAGGCTTAGTGACGGTGAAGGACCTGGGATTATTTCTGGTGCTGGCCATTCATGGACTTAGAGTGGAGAGATCTTTGTTGATGCTCGCAGTAGAGACGTGAATTACTTCCTCTGGCAGAATTGAATGGACAGTAAGTAACTTAGATAAATAAGTAGGTCTATTCTAAGTCATTTTTTTTTCATGAGAGAGGTGCATAGAACTTCTAACCGTTTACCATTCTATAAACTCTCAGATTAATTACTAGTACTATAAGGTTTGATCAGTGGCAAATTTATTCAAAACAAGGAACGACCAAAAACATTATCTTTGTTATTTTTATTTTTTGCAGGGCAGCTAGATTTGATTCTTTTTTTTAAATTAAATTGGCCGGATAATTGGTAAGTAGCTCCATAGGGGCTTTCACATAGAATTTGGAAATTCATTTGCTTAGAACTTATAAGTCTAACGTTACATTCTATTAAACTGTTGGTCTGATAGTAGTCTCAGTTACATCTGAGTTGATTCAGTAGCAAATTTATTCAAAATCAAGGACGACAAAACACTTAATTTTATTATTTCAGGGAGCTAGATTTTTGATTTTTTTATATGTATTATAAATTGGTAATGTATGCTTCATGGGGGTTCCACATAGAATCGTTTTAATTATGCTGATTTGTTTGTTCATTCGAAATCAGAAATGTATCTTTGCATCATAAGATTTATGATAGATCTAACTATAGTGATATTTATCTAATTCAGTTTCAATTCATTTATAATCTAATACTGTATATTTATCTGGTATATTATCTGGACTATATTACATCAAGACAATCTGAATGCCTGAGAGTCGAATTATGTTGAAAACATTAGTGTCACAACTTCTTCTGTTGTATTATTTTGCGTAAAGTCACGGAACTTTGACTTTTTTCTCAAATCTCCAGAAATCAATATTGCTTCTTCGCACTTGTCGAAGACGGTATGTAAAACAAAAGAATATCTCTTTTATCTCTTGGCCAATGCGGTAAAAATGTAACTTTTTGAGCAAATATTGCCATATTGTTGATCAGAACTTTTGTATCGAGTACAAGATTTGTGCACAGTATTAATTCCATAAATTCCTACCTTTCTACTTTAGGCCAGGACTGTCATGTACTCTAATCATGTCTATGGTGCAATGCTGCATTTACGGGACTGGACGGACATTCATAGTTTTTTAAGAGATGCGATGCGTCTTTAGTTCAAATACGAGTGATATCGTTACTTGCAAAACTTGGGATCATCTTCTGAGATTTAACTTTAAGGATGGCTGGAATCCCGCGGCAGCAGCTGGAATCAGATAAATTCTCATGTGGACAGGAAGGATGTTAGAGTTTTTTCCTTGAAACACATCGGGCGCTTCCACTTCACAAGCATATTGAGACATGATGATGTAAAAGAAGAAAAACAGATGTGATGTGGATGTTGACGACAATGATTGAAAATGTTTGGCTAAAAATATGAAATGGAAAATAAAGCGTTTAAACGTTTCTCACGCTGGTCGCGTTTCTTATTCGTACGTTCGTTCGCATACTCAAACCGCTGTGAAACTTTGCCCCAAACGAAATGCACGATATATTGGGCCATTATATTTAATACATGTACAGGGTACATGTATATTTTGTTGAATTCATTGTTTGGCATAAGTTGGCTCTATTTGTGACAGGCAATTAAACAAAGCTTACTGACACAGAGTTTGCTGGAAGGTTTTCTGAAGAAATATTGCAAGTGTAATGACTATTTCTTTATTATTCACTTTGGTTTAATGGAACATTTTAAACTTTGGAACTTCATTGTGTTTACTTTGGTTGAACTAAGTCAAAATTGATGTAAAATGAAGCTACTGATACTGAAGCTCTATTTTTTTTTTTTAAATTCCCGCGCAAACGAAGTTTGGAGGGTTGTATAGAATCAGAGTAAGGTCGAGCAGTCGTCTGTGGCAAATCATTGCAATCGAACTACTGTCCACCTGTTTCGGCTGTGCTCTTGGAAATTGCACACATATGGGGGGGGGGGAGGGTATATTATCACACTTCAGTGATATTCTTGTTTTGTTTTCAATCGAATGGGGGATACGATAGAAGGCAGATATACATGTTACTGAAGCTTGTCTAGTTTACAATTTGTATGTTTAGTGTGAGTATTACAAATGTAATAATAGACAAGATGACTTCCAACTAAGGGGAAATTCTCCAGGTGTTGGCATGTTGAATGTTTAATATTAATTCTGCATAATTTATGTCAAGTAAATTTGCTATGTGGGCCATGTCTTTGAAAAGTGAAACAAATGGTCACACACGTGACATAAACTATTTTGACAATTCTGAAAACCTAAATAAAGTAGAAATTAAAATCATAACATATAAATATATTCAAAAAATTGGAATCACTATTGACATATATAAGATATATTTAGATTTCAAACAATGAATATTTTGCAAGGCCTTTGGAATTACATGAGGATACAGAGGGTCAGAATAAGTTCTGTCAGCGTTGTGACATTTGTTTACTTTTAAAGAGGCCCTGATACATATTTACATTATGAAATTGTTGAATCTAGGTGTTGACATGTGAATTGTAATGATGAATTGTGGCTTAAATATTAAATTCACTTTGGGTGGAATTTTCCTGTTAAACAGGTGTTGAATGTTTAAAAACGCAATGATAATTTCGCATTAGAGGTATGTCATGAGCGCTAAATTTGGGAATCTTTGTAAAATACGTTTCAAGTATTTTCACAGTGATAATTTTGTATATGTTAATTCCAGAAATGTAAAGAGGTGTTGCAATATTGAAATTGATGATAAATTCGCATATATTTGTATCTTATGAAACTTTGGGAAAACTGAAAAAAAAACAAGTGTCAAGTATTTTAACAGTCACTGAAGTTGATACATGTATTGTTTATTGGATAATTACGCAAGTGTTGAATCAGGTTTTAATATTAAATTTGATGAGAATTTTGCACATTCTTTACTTATGTCCTAATAATTTTGCGTGTAAACTTTTTCTGTAGAGGGTACTCTTTATTTATTGTGTTTACAATGCTGGATACCTGTTTGACATAAGTTTTCACATGTTTTAGTATATCTAAACCCAATCAAGGTCGAAATACATGTATTATTACAGTGCAACACCATTCAATGTGTTACTCATTTAAATGCCAACTCCTAACGTTTCATCTCTGATATGACTCCATATTAAAGTGATAACGTGCAAACTGAAGTGTTTGAGAATCTATTTTGTCATAAATGTTCAAATTGAGCGCAAAATACCAATTTCTGTTTTGAAAAATTTTTGCCATTAAAGATCGAGTGATTTATGTCGCTATGAACATTTCATTTGTTTGAAAGTCATATGCATAGCTGGCAACTATGTAAAATTTCGTATACTCTTGTACATTTCAGCATAGAATACTGTTTTGACACTTGTAAATTCTGCATATTAGTAAATTGATATAATTGCTTCTACAATGAAAACAATTCCTATTATTAATTCGCATAAAAATGGACTGTCATTGTATTCAGTCATGTTAAGCAGCTATTATGATGGGTTAAGTGACAAAAGTGGGTTTATCAAAATACAACATATTTCTGCTCTTTCATCTGATTTATACTAAATGAACTTTCAATAGGAAAGATCAGGCTTTTTCAACATGATTGAAAATAAGTCCGTATCACAAATCGATGGCAAATGTGATAGCAATCCGTGAATCATCTATCTTATAGTCTACACGGTATTGTTTCTTATAATAATTTTATTTTTGCAGAAACATCTGATCACTAGGTTACTATTTAATATAGTTTCTACAAACATCTCTATACATACAGATTAAATACAATCCTTTTGATCAGAAAACTGAGCACACAATTCACATTTGTACAGAATTTTTGATGTCAAAGCAAAAAGAGAAAATTTCTTTAAGGTATATTTGAAAGCACAGGTATAATTCTTCCTGTACATTAATATAGGTTTATGATCTTGTACATTCTGTAGAAACTATATAAAACACATGTTATATGTTTATTTATGTCCGAAAATTGGTTAAACACATGCAGTTAAACACTTGGAAATTAACATGTAATGACATTAAACAGTCACGGTTAGTATCCATCTTGATT
>JZLH01S0070324.1:38493-50019 GCA_001188425.1 Eucidaris tribuloides
TTAATGCTATAAACGAGCGATCAGACCTGATGTGCACCCATATTGCATTGCCCGCTCGCTCCAGCACCACACACACACACACACCACACACACCACACACACACACACACACAACACACACACACACACACACACACACCACACCACACCACACACACACACACCACACACACAAACCAAAAAAACTAAAAACAGGAATGACATTTATTGTTATTCTTATTAGTACAGCAAGTCACATGTTCCACTTCTGTTTATTTCACTATTTGATAATAAACACAGTTGACAAAAAATAGAGTTGAGATTTTGGTGAGTGTCTCCAACCTTTGGAATGTCATCTCCTCTTCCATGACAGTGATCGTGAGCAAATTACAAGCATATTGCCGGAAAGGCAAATGAATCGAAATGATCCAAGCCATTCGACCTCTAGCTCGAGAGTATGAACGTGTTAAACCAGTATACCAGTAGTAGTAGCTCAGCTTGATTTGCACATGTGTGCGGATTATCGGTGGTGGGGAACTTTCTGTATCGCAGCGCGCCGCTGTAATTAAATTAAACGATGAACTCTAGTTAGTCGCTTTTACTATTATTGCTGAGATGTCTTCGCAAGGGGTGTAAAACGGAAACGTTGCTTCGCGACAAAAGGCGTGATAAAAAAAAATAAAGTTTTATGACTGACTCGGGGGCTGTCATAAGTCAAGCGACACACGTCCACATAAATGTGTGTTAGTGTATAGGCAGCTATTATGAATAAGAATAATGTTAATTTTCCTTAAATTTTTTTCCAAAGATTGATACTTGATTGTCCACAAAACTGCGCAAATGTAAATGTGCTGAAAGTTTTTCCATTTAAGGATAACGCTGATACAAATTGCTCTATTATCGAACGGCCAGAATGTACAAAAATTGATTTATTTCAAATTTATTGCCTCCCATAAATATTGTGGACAGGCGTTAACTGTGAATCCATCACACATTTAAATGACAACAAAAAATCTTTACATTATGTTTTTTACTGATCAAACGTTAAAATAGAAAATGTTTTAATTACCATTAAAAATACATATTGACATAATGTCTTAAAATAAGCAAAAAATATACAAAATCTACCAATACTGAGACTGGTACAAAAAACAAACAACTTACCGTAACTTCGCTGCACATTACTTCTATTTAAGAAATGATTTCTTTCTTTTGTGTTTTTGAACAATGTATAATGAACATAGTCTTTAATTTCACATGTGTAAAGTGAAGCTTGATTCAAACAGAATGACAAATATCATTTTGAACAATACTTTCCATATATTTACAAGGCCGTAGGGCCGGTCGTTGGGCATGGGGAGGTGCACATCTTAAGGGGTGGAATAAAGTTGGGGAAAGTCAAGGCGTTGAAAGCCAAAAAAAGATGGTGCAAATTTCTTTTTTGGCTATTAGGGGTAGAACTCCTATGGCTCTGCGGGGTGGGGGGGGGGTGCACGTGCACCCAAGTGCACGCCCCCCCCCCCAGACGTAACGCCCTTGTTTTTTGCATATGTTACGGTCAGGGAGTACTAAGACCTTCTTGAGTGAGGGGGGTTATAGAGCTACTACGACAAATTTTCCACCAATTACCGACGGCAAACGAGACTAACAATACTTACAAACGTATAAAGCTCTGCATGGGCATGTTCAGATTGTGTTATCTCTTAATCACTTTTTACTGGCACCGCCTCTTACACCCCGGGGGCCAGTGTGCATTACAAGTGTACACCATGGCGTGTGTATGACTTTCAAACTGACCCTAACACGTAATTGAAAGTCAATCTCAGAGATACCCTAAAGCAGTAATAGTAATTGATCGCGATCTCAAAAGATAACCCTTCTTTGAGTAACCTTACTGTTAAAGTATACGCTCTTTTTCACGATTTTGGCGATTTTTGATACCCTTTTTCGATGTACGCGGCGGTACATTCGTCCCGACCGAATAACAACCCTTTTTACGCGTTTTTGTCACAACGCCGCCATGGTGTACCGTTGTAAATGGGCACTGGCCCCCGGGCTTAGCACCTTGTTAACAATTTCATTCTCGTATTTGAAATAACACATAATTTATCTATTTTCATTTTTTTTTTGGCTGACGTGCAAAAAGATGTTGGGCGATGTTTAATTGATAATGAATGGGGAGGTCTGGGAGGGGATTCCCCTCCCAGGGTGAGAAATTTGATATTTTCTCGCTTGAAAAGGTGATGCTTTCAACGCCATCTTTCAAGAAGGAAGCGCATGATTGACCCTCTCTTTTGTCTCTTTGGCGGTTTTTTTTTGTTGGCAAAAGTTTTGGCAATTGTTGATTGGCGATAGAATTTGGGGAGGGTCTGGCGGTGGGGTTCCCCTCCCAGGGTGTGGAGAAAATTGACATTTTTGCACTTGAAAATGTGCGTTTTCAGCGACCATTTTTTCATGAAAGGAATACATATTAATTGCCATATTTCTGTGCAAAGGGTTGTTGCGAATTTGTTTTTTTGACAAGATTGGGAGGGTCCTGGGAGGGGCTTTTCCTCCAGGGTTAGAAAAATTTGACATTTTGCGCCTTGAAAGGGGTGTGTGTTCGCGCCCATATTCGATGAAAGGATGCCTGAATGACCTCTTTTTTGTGGGCAAAAGGTGTGGCAATTGTTGATTAGCGATAAATTGGAGGAGGTCCTCGGGGTGGGGGCCCGGGCCCGCTCCCAGGAGTGAAGAAAATTGACATTTTCCTGGAAAATATGTGTATTCAGCGGCAAATTTCTGATGAAGGACAACCATAATTGGCATTTTGTGGGCCAAAGGTTGTCTGGAAATGTCATTTTGTTATTTTGTGTAAATTGGGGAGGGTCTCGGAGGGGTTCATACTAGGATGACAGATAACAGTATTTGATCATTTATTATGAGAAATGTGGATTTTTTTTTAATGCGGCGAGGGAGCAAAGCGGAACGAGGCCTAAACAGTGCATGCAGACTTCATAAGCGTCGAGGAAGCGCTTGGCCTTTCAGGGGATATAAATGTTATCTCTCATATGTATCGACAAAATGTGAATTCTCAGGTAAACAAATGGTCAGGGGGGCAAACATATTATCCAAATTATTAGACCCGTTGTCTATCTAATAGTTCTAGCTTGAAGTTTCCTCTCCTTTTGAAATCAATACAGAGGTCATTTGTTTGACAAAGATTACTTTTCTTGAAGCCTATTTCAACTCGCAGTGTGATTCAATTTTCATTGTTTCGTTTTTTCTGTAGTATTCAATAACATTTCCCCTTTTTTTATTTATGTCATCCATTATGACTGACATTTGTGGGTTAAAATTGAAAGTTAGATAGTATGAGGTAATTATGCGATGCGAGCGGAGGAGCGACGTTTGAACAATTTTCACATTTTTACAATTAAGAAATTCAATTTATTGCGATGATTTTTGTGGTTTTGGGACATTTTGGCTTGACACGAGATACGATGTTTCTCTGTTCTGATACTGACGACAATGACGTTATTATAATACAATTATCGACATGAAGCTTTATTTTACCGACAAATGCACAGTCAACAAAATCTTGATTCGTTATGCCGACCGCGAGCAGAGCCGAGCGAGTTTGAAAAATTTTGGTTTTTACACTTCAAAAAAGTACCATTTCTTGGCTTGCTTTTTGTCGGTACTTGAGACATTTTGTCGGTAAAAGATGACCGTGGTTCTCTTTTACGATACATGAACGTTATTTAAAATGATTGACATTCATATCCGGCAAAGCACGTGTCACAAAATCTTTGCATAATGCGAGCGAGTTTGAAAATGTTGCGCTTTTACACTCAAAAAGTGCCATTTCTTGGCTATGCCGATGGTATCTTACAGACATTTATGTCGGCACAAGAGTGACTGTGGTTCTTCTCTTTATTAGCTGACGACTGTGACGGTTATGATAAAATGACTTACAATTACCGGCAAAGCACCGTCAACACATCTTGGTCGGTTATGCTGAGCGAGTTTGGAGAAAAAATTACGTTTAGCCTTCAGAACAAGTGCCATTTCTTTGGCTATTTTTCGTCGAGCAGGTACTGAGACATTTTGTTCGCTTACAAAATGTTATATGTACCGGACAAACTCGGATATGCATTAGGTTGGATGGAAATTTGCCCTTGCCCTTCCTTTGCGCTACGTTAGTGATTTGTTCTGGTCTTCTCCCCTTCTCCTTTTCGTCTTTCACTTCTTGCTTTTCCTTTCTCTCTTATTTCCTCCTTTCTTCTTCTTCTTCTTTTCCTTTTCCTTTCTTTGCTTCTTTCCTTTTCCCTTTCTTCCTCCTTTTCCCTTTCTTTTTTTCTTTTTTTCCTTCTTCTTTTTTTTCTCCTGCCCTTTTTCATTTTTTTCGGACTGGCAGCGCAGATTTACGACAATCAGCCAGCGCAGTGGGGGGGGGGGGGCTGTCACACCCCCCACACCCCCCCCCCGGTAGGATCACGGCCTGGTTACGGTATTGAATAACATATCATAACACATTTCAAATGACTCATGGTTTCTGCGACTTCGACTAATTCACAAACACGATACTATCGATTGTAGCTTAGAGATGTCATGGTTCGTGAACGCAATTTGTCTTCCGTCGTAAGCTCCAACATCGGTGACAAATTATAGCACTGGAGATGTGACGGTTTCGTGCAACGCCCCTGGATCTGTGTATTTCCAACTCACTTGCGTTAATGTTCCTGCATTGCCACATATATCACTCTTAATAAAAGTTCGATTGTCAAAACGCAAAAAAAGGGTTGGCATGCATACTTCATTTTGTTGTTGTTTCTTACTGCCGCTTTGCTTGGAGAGAATCGGCGATGGTCATGATTCTTTGCGACCAATTGGTCCTCAACATTTTTATTTCGGTAAAAAACATATACCAGCACGATAAAAGCATTTAACACCTGCATTCAGATATTTGATAATTTTACCCTGTCTACATGTGATCACTGTGCAAGTTTTCCGTGTAGTTGGTCTGGTTACAACTGCGTGCCGGGCGGCAAGTAGGATCAGTTGGTCATGATTCTGCCTAGGAGTTGCCCTCTATGTTTGAAAACTATTTACAGTCATGTACACTCCCCTTGCACACTGCAACTATCTAGTTCCAGTGCCTTGCGACTCATCTTACGGATCGAATCTGATGACAACCTATTTACAAGATATCATGAATCAATCAAATGCGTAGTACTTATGTGTATTACTGGAATCAGGAGTGATTATAGGTTTATCATGGTATACTATACACCACACTATCATTACGGACAATGTCAATTTTTAACGACAGTTGAAAACACAAGTAGAAAAAAACGAAACGGAAATATAGTGACCCTATATGTTTAATAACTAAGCACCAATTATATACTCTCAATGCGGGAGTATAAAGTTATCGGTTATAGATATGCTGTGATATTTCCCAGTAATGCCACGAGACATTTAATCAATGCGAGGCTTATGTAAAAATAAATGACATTAGTGCGGTGTGTCGTCAACTTGGGCGGTTGAAAACTATTTCTGGAATCAAGTACACGTATGTACAATGATTTCTGCCGTGAAAATTTTGTAGTCAACACTCGACTCATTTTATAAATAACTGTCCACACTTGCCTTGAGACAGACAGTGTCAAGTTATGTAACTTTCTATTGATTAATTTCTCTCGGGGCCACAAAGAGAAATAAAGTATTGGTTCGATTTCTCCTTAGTATCAAAGTTCAAGGACAAATCCTTCCAGCATTGAGATACATTCCGGGCGACTAATGTTGTTAACCACTTTGGTTCGAGCAGGCCATTTTTACCCGGGGGGTCGCTCTCCCACACGGCTGTATCCAACCCGTGTCCAACAACCTCAGAAATGCACCCTTAAACGGGGTACGTAACTATACTAACCAATTGACAAACGCCTAAAATGGGCCGTAAGCACGATCAGAAAAGCTAAACCCTAAGTGCGACTCTCCAGGCAGTCACTTATTGATACCCTATAGTGGGCGTGAACATGGAACTCGCACTAATTTTGATACCCCCTACGGTGCCGTAAACAGTGAAGACTCAACTAATTCGCATACCGCCACCCACAGTGTCCACTTCTTCATCTAAACATTATTGTACATTGCGGCAACCCGAAGAGGTTCACTCCTCATATTCATAATGATTCTTCCTATTAGTCAATTGTTTTCATGTTTGGAATGATATCTAGATCCACAAAAAAATTGCCACCCCTACAAGTGGCGTAATCTACATAACCAAATTAGTATTCCTAAATGGGGTGACAATGTAAGAAAAGGCCTACCCTAAGTGCGATTGCCATGCGAACGGTGCTGAAAAAAGATACCCTTTTCGCAAAAGACGTCGACGACGCCGAGGGCTGGAAAGGGACCCTTTACGACGTTTTTCTTGAGAACGGCCGGTGCGTAGCAGGTCGTGTGGAGGCGACCCCCGGGCAATTTTATTTCTCCCCAATTATGTTACTGTCACTATTTGCTTTAGACCTTAACGAAGGAGCTATATTTCATGATGATGATTGATCGACTGACTAATAATAAGAACCTGCTGTTCACTATTATAGGCAATATTAGTACGACTGCCAGACCATTATTCATAAATCATAGCCAAACAAATGACAAGAAGCTGTCAGGACACTGCTTTGCAGGGCCGTCTAGAATCCAGACTAAAAACTAAACAACGTGTACCTCATGCAGCGTCCGATTTTAATATTGGGCGTAACGAAATGAGCGAGTAGCAGCAAACCGTGCAATATCATTTAAGCCTCAGCTTCATGTTTTTGACATGTTTCGGATCAGTGTGTCTGTGGACAGCCACATCAGAGGCACCATTGCATACAAAATTCATTTTATCAAGGGTTATGTGTCATTGTTATTTGACGATTGTACCCACTAAGAGGAAAAAATGAACTTCCACCTTTAAAGGTTGAACCATTGCTACACTGCCCAGCATATAGGTAGAAAGCAATCTAACCTTTATCAGTTTGTCAAAAGTGTAATGTTGCACCTTTATGAATCGAAGAAAACAAATTAGAAATTATTTTCGTTTGATATGTTTCTGTATGTGATTTGTCCCAAAGTTTTTAACATGCAAAAAATATCACTGGGTAATTTCAAAATTTTATAAATTCTGCTAGCAGTGGAATCATATAATATTTTGATGTTTTGTTTGCGTTATCATTTTAAGAATGTAAGCGGTATATTTTCTCTGATAATTTCCGTTCTCTCTTTTGTCTCTAACCAATGAAGAATAGTTGGTTATTGGCGTTTGACATAAAAAGAAAATAAAGAAAATCAGCACCAATCGTGCATACGATTGTATGCGACTGATAGCAACAAGTACACATGAATCATTTAATCTATACTACCCGGCCTCTTATTCTCGCTTGACTCCTTTTTGTACGTGATCTGAGCCCAAGCAATACTAACCCTGCCCAACCTGGGGCAATTAAGATCGCAAAGTATACCTTTAGAATTCCGACTGTCAATATCGTTCTACAGTTACATCTGCTTAGGAATACTGCAGGCGTTCTATACCGCTGACGTCAGTTCTAATCAAGATCTGTTCTCTTTACCGAGACTGAAAAAAAAAGTTTGTCTGCTTCTCACTCGTGTCACGTTCGGTTACACTCTATGCAGGAATTGATAAATAACGTCTTATATTTTGTAACACTTACATCTGATGATAATAGACAGCGAACATAAAGTACAAGGTTGAATAACCATACATGGAATGGGTGAATACAACAGATTAGTATCCTCCTTTATTATGGAGTCTATATCTGGGGGCAGGGACTTCATTTTTGGCCGTGTTGCAGCGATATGCTCATCTCATAGGCCTACTGTATTATAGGAGCTACATCGGTTAAGGAAGAACTTATCATTTTTCATTATTTTTTAGGACACTTAGATCGTAAGAGCAAGCCCACCAATTATAACGAAACTCGCAACATATTTGGTATCATGACATAGTAGGTGCTTTGAAATATGCAAACACCCCTTAGATAGAACACAAACAACGATTTGGACAGTCTAATACTGTCACGTATAAGAATATGTGTTGAACAGGGTAAGAATGGCGACGGTGAGTTCCAGTTATCAGTTGTGGACGCACGAACAGTTTATACAAACAAGAGGCTATTGGGAGAAAACTGGAATATTATCATTTATAACGTTAAATCCCTATACTAGCACTGAATAGGGATCACTTCAACTCATATTTGTTTGAAAACTGGAATCTTTGTGGACGGATGCCCTTTAAACACAACATTCACACACACACACACACACACACAGCTACACAGTCGACGGCAAACACCACACACACACTACACACACACACACACAGAATCAATCAGCTACGACACCAACGAACACACCATACACACACTCCACACGCCGCCTGCGCGGCCTGCACACACAACACACACCACAACCAACAGCACACACACACACCCACACACCATACAACAACCTACAACAGACTATACTCCACGACCAGCCAACACTACCATACACACAGCACACACCACACACCCACTGCCGCGGCGGCGCGCACCACACACACACACACACAGACACGACACACACATACACACCATATACAAACCATACGACAGACGAGCCAGGGACCGAACACATCACACTCACCACAGTTACACAGGTACACACACACTCGCGCACACAGCAACACACACACAAAACCACACAGCGGCACACACGCCAACCACCACCACACAGCATCCCACAACACATACACCACACACTACACCCACCAACACATACATACACAGGCACGGCCACCCCACCACACAACACCCAACACACATCGACACCCACCACATCACGACACACACACCGACACCCATCACACAGCACTACACGGACACACCACACACAGCGCTCACGCACACACACACACCACACCCACCGCAGACCACACCCACACCCACCACCACCATCTTCCCCGGCAGGCCCCCACCACACCCCACCACACCTCCACACACACACCAGCACACACACACCACACACACACCGACACATCACAGCCACACACCACCCACACACACACACCACAAGCACACACACACACACACAGCACAGCACACACACAACACCACACACACCCCACACCACACACCCACACACACACCCACCCACCACCACACAGACACAATTGCCTCACTTTTGGCAGTAGGCCCCGTATTAATTTGGCCAATACAACTTGGATCGGGTGTTGACTCATAATGCTCCGGCTCAGTCACACATCATGCCGTATGATCAAGTAAATTCACTTCTTAACCGCTACGATTAACAGCACAAACCAACGAATGACATAATATTTTTTGTATGTGGCCGCTGTCTTCAAAGTACATCTTCACTCTTCTCCAATCATTAATCGCCGATGCAGGAAGTAACAAGTCACCTCTCGCAGACGCAGGGAGGCGGCCTCCCCGTCGGATTTATTAGTCGAAAACTCGATTTTTCGCGCCACCTGTGTGTTTGCACGGCTCTGCCTGTATGCTTGTGCGCTTAACTCGCGTCGGAGTGCCGGTTTCGGACATAATTTGCATTCATACGGTCCGATGTCGCGTGATAAAGGCTGAAGAAGATACACGTACAAGCCCATCAGATCTCCGAAAAATGTGCAGTAATTGACAATCTACTCCGCGTATATTCTTTGGTGATATGGTGTTTCTACACGCGAATAACGAAGGAGAAATATTCTGATAAGCGGCACGCCATGTCGTAAAAATTCGAGGGGGAGGTGGGTCGAAGAAGACAGAGGCGGAAATAGTCGACGCGAACATCGACATGTAAGTAATTTAATGTAGGCGTGTTGTCAAAGATCGTTTTAATTGCGTGGCCGCACGCCCGCTGGGCCGTCTGCCTCCCGCCCTTATCTCGTACATCGTCATGCAATCGGAAGATTAATTGAGTTTAGCTATTTCTCTGTGTTTAGTCGAGTAGTCGATTCTTTCTATGCGGTCCCGGTGGTTGTATGCATCTATGTATGCCGCTGGTTGTAAGACCGGTTAAATTCCACAACTACGGAAAGGTCCAACGACTCAAAATGCGGCAAGTGTTTGAATGCCGAAAGCTGGTTGCTTATATCTTCCGGGCTCTACGACCTTAAGTAGTTATGTTGCCAGTGATTGAGACCCATGGCGGGACCAGCGAACATCGATAATCTGAAACCAAACTTCATGTCTGACAAAACATGACAGCACCGTTTATCCTATTTCAAACCCCAGCGCTATATTAATTCGCGATCCTTGAAGATATATTTCCTCGTGACACGCCTAGAATAATTATCAAGCATTGCATGTTATAAAATTCCAAAAGAACATGTATAGCAATCAATCCAATAATTTCCATCCTTAATTGTTATTTTCCGCTTCGGAGGTACTTATTAATGGTTCGTTGATGCTCGCTGGAATTTACTCACAACATTTCATTATCTCACATGTTACTGAATGACTGCATATAACTGTATCTTAATGTTTTATACGCTCAGTCTTTTCTATGTCTATTTTCAATAATTTCCTGCCGTGGGAGGGGGTATCCCACACCCTCCCTCGCTCGGTTGATTCGCTCTCTCGCAAGTATGTCTACCCAATCTTCAGTGAAAATATGTATTTACCATGCCTAGAATAAGCGTCTTTGCTCAGCGTATTTTCAAGAAGTTCCTGTGGGAGGGATACCACCCTCGCAAAGTACGACTACTAACTTACAGTTTGTCACCGTACTTCCTGTACGTCTTTTTGAAAACTTGACTACACAACCCCCAATTATCTTTATAAAATATACCTTGAAAATATGTATTTACCATGCCTAGAATCACGTCTTTTCATGCCTATTTTCAAAAAGATTACAATCGTAGGAGGGGGTATCCCCTTCCATCCTCCAGGTCGCACCGTTTCCTTGAAAGTATGACTACCCAATTACAGTTTTTTACATACTTCCTCTACATCTTTTTGAAAAAAAAAACCTGACAATGATTATCCCTAATAATTTTCAGAAGGTATACCTTTAAAATATGTATTTACCATGCCTAGAATCGCGTCTTTTTTATGCGTATTTTCAAAAAGTTCCTACCGTGGGAGGGGGTATCCCCCTCCCACACGTGTGTTGCTAATGTTCGAGTTTCGAGTTTCGAAACTTTCGAGTCATATTTTTCGAGTTTCGAGTGGCAAATTCGAGTTTTGAGTGGCAACATCGAGTTTCGAGTGGCAAATTCGAGTATCGAGTGGCAAATTCGAGTATCGAGTGGCAAATTCGAGTATCGAGTGGCAAACGAGTATCGAGTGGCAAATTCGAGTATCGAGTGGCAAATTCGAGTTTTGAGTATTAAATTCGAGTATCGAGTAGCAAATTCGAGTTTCGAGTAGCAACTTCGAGTTTCGAGTGGCAGATTCGAGTTTCAAGTATTAAATTCGAGTATCGAGTGGCAGATTCGAGTTTCGAGTGGCAACATCGAGTTTCGAGTATTAAATTCGAGTGATCGAGTGGCAGATTCGA
>JZLH01S0070332.1:6692-21336 GCA_001188425.1 Eucidaris tribuloides
GTAGATACGGTCTCAGATATCACTTTCTATGACAAATTCTTCTGACGTCATCTATGACGTCACAAAGTAAAATCGTGTTTTGCGCACATCTCATGCATGGAGTAGAGTGTGATAACTAAACTTGGTACTCAGTAACTTCATGTCAAAGGTCATCACTGGTGCTCATCATATGTAATGTCAAGTATCAACACCTCAACACACAATTTTTGTCAGTGTGGTCACTTGCCCGTGACGTCCTCTATGACGTCATTAGTACAAAAGCTAGAGTTAACCTATCTTTGCAATATCTCGAGCCGGCGGTCGAATAAAACAACCAAACTTGGTAAGGGTCAAGTTTAGGTCATGGGTCATCTTTTGGTCCAAACCACGTGCGCGCGCGCGTCTTCATATGCGTGTACGGGCGTGTCAAAAAATAAAAATGCTCCAAATGACTTCTTATTAACGGTACTATATGTTTCAGGTCGTTTGAAACATTTTAGTGCGCGCGCGTACGCGCGTGTTTTTTTCGTGCGCACCCCTTTTTTCGACCGAAAAAAAGTATTTTTTTCGATAGATTTAGATGTCTGACTGAAATCTGCATCGTTTAGAACCCTTTCCCGACCACTAGGACCCAGTGTGGTGAATAATGGGCATTTTTTTAATGACTCATAACTCTTTAGAATTAATGGTGACCTCTACTTTTTATTGCTTATTCTGATAGAGTATGATGCGTAGATATCATTTCATCCATCGCTTTCTATGCCAAAGTGTTGTGACGTCATTTATGACGTCACGAAGTAAAATCGTATTTCGGGCATATCTCATGACTGGAGTCGAGTAACATCACTAAACTTGGTACACAGTAACTTCAGATCAAAGGTCATCATGCGTGCTTATCCTATGCCTGCGGGCGTCACGACGAACGCGTACGTTTTCGTTTAAAATTAAGTTTTGAATCAGACAATTTTCTCTAGAATAAACCATGACCCCTACTTGGTATTGCTCATTCTGATAGCCTTTGATCCGTAGATAAGAGTTCAGTTACTACTTTGCATGTAGAATACTTGTAACGTCATCTGTGACGTCAGAAAGAAAAATCGTATTATGCGCATATCTCATGAATGGGGTGGATTAAGATAACAAAATTTGGTACACAGTAACTGCAGGTCCAAAGTCATCACTGGTGCTAATCAAAACCGTCCGCACGTCGCAACGAACGCGTACGCGAACGTCGAATTTTCAACTAATGTTTAATAGACAATTTCAGGTGAATAGGGACATTATTTCACCATGCAATGATAATATTAACCATATTGTAATGATAACATTTTCTTTAAATTTAATGATCGGAGTGGTTACGCGGATCACCAATTCGTCTTAGTGACGAATTAAAATCTAGTGTTTATTGGTGATCCGCGTAACCGCTGTCATCACTGGTGCTCACCATATGCGTGCGGGAGTCACGACGAACGCATACGCTCACGCCGAAATATTAAGTAATGTTTGACAGAGAAGTTAAGGTGAAAAGGGACAGCCTTGAAAAAGTTATGATACGCCATATAGATTGTCACAATCTCGTAAGGTCTAATGATCGGAGCGAATACGCGGATCACCAATTCGTCTAGGTGACGAATTCAAATCTAGTCTTTTTTGTTTCTTTATTCCTGTTTCTTTCTGGTCATTTCTTGTGCACACGATATCTCATTAACGCCATCGTCAATCATCTTGTAACTTAACATAGTTATGTCACGTGTCAACACCTCAACACACAATTTTTGTCATTGTGATCACTTGCCCGTGACGTCATCTATGACGTCATTATTAAAAAAGCTAGAGTTAACCTATATTTGCAATATCTCGAGCCGGCGGTCGAATAAAACAACCAAACTTGGCAAATGTCAAATTCAGGTCATGGGTCATCTTTTGGTCCAAACCACGTGCGCTCGCGGGTCTTTACATGCGTGTACGGGCGCGTCAAAAAATAAAAATGCTCCAAATGACTTGTTATTAACGGTACTATATGTTTCAGGTCATTTGGAGCATTTAAATGCGAGCAAGCGCGCGTTTTTTTTTTTCGCGTGCACCCCTTTCCCGACCGAAAACGTATTTTTTCGATAGATTTAGATGTCTGACTGAATTCTACATCGTTTAGAACCCTTTTTGACAATCAGGACCCGAAATATTGCTTATATGTCCAAAAAACATAAATGCGCGCGCATTGCGCGCGTAGTGAAAGATGGGCATTTTTAAATCGCTGATAGCTCTCTAGAATTAAAGGTGACCCCTACTTTTTATTGCTTATTCTGATAGCCTATGAGGCGTAGATAAGGTTTCAGATATCACTTTCTATGACAAATTCTGCTGACGTCATCTATGACGTCACAAAGTAAAATCGTGTTTTGCGCATATCTCATGACTGGAGTAGAGTCTGACAACTAAACTTGGTACACAGTAACTTCAGGTAAAAGGTCGTCACTGGTGCTCATCATATGCATGCGGGAGTCACGACGAACGCGTACGCGCACGCCGAAATATTGAGTTATTTTTGACATTAAAGTTAAGGTGAAAAGGGACAGCTTCGAACAAGTTATGATACGCCATATAGACTGTAACAATCTCCTAAGGTCTACTGATCGGAGCGAATACGCGGATACCAATTCGTCTCAGTGACGAATTAAAATCTAGTTGTTTATTTATTCATTTATTTATTTACTTATTTAGTTTTTTTTTATTTATTCGTTTATTAGTATTATTGGTTATCCGCGTAACCGCGGATCACCATAGATTTCGTCAGAATCTTTATTGGTGATCCGCGTAAACGCGGATCACCATAGATTTCGTCAAAATTTTTTCTCTTTTTCTTTATTCGTGTTTCTTTCTGGCCATTTTTGTCTCGCCTTCGTAGCGGAGCGAGACATAGGTATCACTATTCCCGGCGTAGGCGTAGGCTTAGGCTTAGGCGTAGGCGTCGTAGGCGTCGTCAACAATTGTGTTGTACACACAATAACTTTATAAAGCTTCGAGGTGGGATCACCAAATTCATACCAGAGGTTCATCTCTTTAAGGCACAGGTCAAGTTCGAATATGAGTCGAATTTGAATAAGGTCAAAGGTCAATGAACTTTCCATGACTGGCACTGTGCTGTGTTGTACACACAATAACTTTCTATAGCCTCGAGGTGGGATCACCAAATTCATACCAGAGGTCCATCTTTTAAAGGCACAGGTCAAGTTCGAATATGAGTCGAATTTGAATAAGGTCAAAGGTCAAAGGTCAATGAATTTTCCATGACTGGCACTGTGCTATGTTGTACACCTAATAACTTTCTATAGCTTTGACGTGGAATCACCAAATTCATACCAGAGGTCCATCTCTTGAAGGTTCCGTTCAAGTTTGAATGTGAGTTGAATTTGATTAAAGGTCAAAGGTCAATGAACTTTCCATGACTGGCACTGTGCTCTGTTGTACACCACTTTGTTCCTCTAATGACATGAACTTTATAATTTGATACTTTCTAACACTAACATTTTACTTCAGTTCAAACAGAGTTTCATTCTACAGTTTTGACTGTATAATATCAGTGAACTCACTACTCTCCTGATACCAACAGATTTTGTTTTTTTACTTGTTTTTATTTAAATCATTTGTTGTTATTTACTTAATGAGCTATAGTTCTTGGCACCATTTATAATATTCACACAAATTTGCCAATGGTACAATAGAAAAGCTGTCAAAGTTTCTTAAATGTTACCCTTCAGATTTGCTGTATGTGCATGTTCTGGTAATACTGTAGACTATACAAAACAAATTGAGAAAAGTTATGTCTCTACCATCATATTGCGTATGTAAACTGTCAGAACCACAATTCACCCCCTAAACTGCTGACAGTCTCAGAAGTCATATAGCATAGTTTTGACATGCAGACTCTTCATGACTGCGATATGCAGGCGAGACAACGCTTGGCGTTTGCCTTGTTTTGTGTACGCGATATCTCAAGAACGAAGACGGCAATAGTCATGTAACTTAGCATAGTTATGTCTCATGTCAATATCTCGGCATGGTTATCTGGTCAACGTAATAGATCATCTATGACGTCATTTATGACGTCAAACGCCAAAAGTTAGACTTAGCCTACATTTGCGATATCTTAAGCTGGCGGTCGATTAAAACAACTAAATTTGGCAAAGGTCAAGTTGAGATCAAGGGTCAACTTTTGGACCATATCTCGCGCGCGTGCGCGTCACGACGGGCGCGTAAAATGCAAAAATGCTCCAAATCACTTTTTACTGACAAATCTTTACGTTTCAGGTCATTTGGAGCGTTTTGGTGCGCGCACGCGCGCGTTTTTTCCCGCGCACCCCTTTCCCGACCAAAAACCGTCGTTTTTTCGATGGTTTTGGTTGTCTGACTGAAATCTCCGTCAATTAGAACCCCTTCCCGACCAGACGGATTCAAAATATGGCTAACAAGTCCCCTCAAAAAGCGTAAATGCGAGCGCATGCGCGCGTAGTGAATTGCGGCATTTTTAAATCACTCATAACTCTCTAGAATTAACGGTGACCCCCACTTTTTATTGCTTAATCTGAAAGACTATGATGCGTAGATAGCATTTCAGGCATCGCTTTCTATGCCGAAGTGTTGTGACGTCATCTATGACGTCAGAAAGAAAAATCATATTTCGGGCATATCTAATGACTGGATTCGAGTAACATACAGTAACTTCAGGTCAAAGGTCATCATGCGTGCTTATCATATGCGTGCGGGCGTCACAACGAACGCGTACGCGTACGTTTAAAATTAAGTCTTAAATCAGTCATTTTTCTCTAGAATAAACGATGACTCCTACCTTATATTGCTCATTCTGATAGCCTTTGATCCGTAGATAACAGTTCAGGCACCACTCTGCATGCCGAATACCTGTGGCGTTATCTATGACGTCACAAAGCAAAATCGTATTTCGCGCATATCTCAGAAATGGGGTGGACTAAGTTAACAAAACTCGGTACACAGTAAGTTCAGGTCAAAAGTCATCATTGGTGCTAATCATAACCGTCCGCGCGTCGCGACGAACGCGTAATCGCACGTCGTAATTCCAGTTAATGTTTGATAGACAATTTCAGGTGATGAGTTACATATTTCATCATGCAATGATAAAATACATTGTTTGTCACATTTTCTTTAAATTTAATGATCGGAGCGGTTACGCGGATCACCAATTCGTCTTAGTGACGAATTAACATCTAGTTTCTTTATTCGGGTTTCTTTCTGGTCATTTTTTTGTGGATGCAATATCTCAAGAACGGTAGAGTTAATTATCTTGTAAATTAGCATAGTTCTATCCCATGTCAATATCTCGGCATGGTTATCTGGTCAATGTGATATATCAGCTATGACGTCATTTATGACGTCAAAAGCCAAAAGTTAGACTTAGCCTACATTTGCGATATCTCAAGCCGGCGGTCGATTAAAACAACCAAATTTGGCAAAGGTCAAGTTGAGGTCAAGGGTCAACTTTTGGACCATAGCTCGCGCGCGTAAAATGCAAAAATGCTCCAAATCACTTTTTATTGACAGATCTATACGTTTCAGGTCATTTCGGGCATTTTGGTGCGCGCGCGTACGCGCGCACCCCTTTCCCGACCAAATACCGTCGTTTTTTCGATGATTTTCGATGTCTCACTGAATTCACCATCATTTAGAACACTTTTGCGACCACCTGGCCCCAAAATATCGCTTAGAAGTCCAAAAAATGTAAATGCGCGCGCATTGCGCGCGTAGTGAATTGCGGCATTTTTAAATCATTCATAACTCTTTAGAATTAATGGTGACCCCTACTTTTTATTGCTTATTCTGATAGCCTGTGATGCGTAGATTCATCAAAATTTTAAGTCAATAATGAAAATTTGACAATAGTGGAGTTTATAATCATGGCAGAATTAGTTCAAATTCGTCAAACTTTCAAGACAATAATTCATTTGTTTTTTACTGTAATAAGTCCTGTTGTACATATGACAAAAGTCCAAGTTTATATGATTCAAAAAGATAAAAAAAAAAAGCTCAAGTCCATAAAACGAAATGCCCCCCACAAGTAACGTACTTGTCAATTATCAAGATTATTGTACGTTTTTACTTGTATTTACATTTCCTAATCGTAGTGGTCAAATGTAATATCATTAAGTAAATACAACAAATATGACTCTTTTTTTAGTTTTCTCGAAATGTCGTGACGTGGACTTGGGCTGTTTTTATATTTAGATACATAATTACGTGAATTTTGCAACTTTAATAGATGGATTATTGATGCCGGACTTCAAGAATTACTAATGATATGTTCAAAATGAGTGACAGTTCTTCTCTTGACCTCGGTGTATTTATTTATCAATCAAACAAACACGGATCTCTGAACCATCTCATTATATCTTTGAGAACATTACATTATTTAAAGATATCATGATATAACTGATGTAACTTTTCAGTCAGGTTACAACCCAAATAAAGTTTCGGTTGTCTAGACATTTTTTTCGTCAATCGTTCACATCAGAAAACACTATCGCAACCTCTGAAAAAAAAAAATGTTTAAGGTGACAAATTTTGATACGTAAATTATCGGATGACATGTAGCAGAAATGTAAGGTGTCCCCCTACAGTATGCATGTTGAGACATTTTTTTTTATCCAAAAATGGAAAAGTTTCAATTGTCAGGGATTTGATAGATCATACAAATCTATCTAAAACATAATCGCAAAGAATTTCATTACTTACTATTTTATTTGGGCTTTAAAGGATTGTTTTTTTATCCCAACAGAGATGTAACGAGCAAACAGGTTCAAAATCGTACAAAAACTTAAAACAACTTTCTTGAAAGTTTGTTTACGTGTTGGGTGCATGTTTGTTCGTTCCCTTTTTTTTATTAAGCCTTCGATGATCTCATCCTAGAATGTAATCACTGAGAAAATATCGATAGTATCCCAATGTCAAATTCTTTGTGTAATACTTACCAAGCCTTTGTTATATTTTTCTGGTTGATCCGTTAGTAGCTAATTGATATTTGAGCTCCTGAAGAGCGTGATATGGATTCGAATCTACAGCAAATGCAAAAAGAACGTTACAACGAACTTGTAGAAATTTCACAATGCATATATTTGTTTAATAATAATAATAATAATAATAATAATAATAATAATAATAATATTAATACTACTACTACTACTACTACTACTACTAATAATAATAATATTAATACTAATAAAAATAATAACTAGATTTTAATTCTTGACCATCAAAATCATAGCAAAAAACACGGCAGTACTCGCTCGGAAAAGGGATGCACGCGAAAAAATGCGCAAGTACGCGCGCGCAACAAAATACCCCAAATGACCTGAAACGTATAGTGCTGTCGATAAGAAGTAATTTGGAGCATTTTTGCATTTTACGCACACGTCGTGAAGCGCACGGGCACCAGGTATGGTCCGAAAGTTGACCTTGACCTCAACTTGACCTTTGCCAAATTTGGTTGTTTTAGTCGACTGCCGGCTTGAGATATCGCAAATGTAGGTTAAGTCTAACTATTGGCTTTTGACGTCATAAATGACGTCACAGACGCTCTATCACTTTGACAGGACAACTATGCCGAGCTGTTAACTCTTTGTGCGCGGGACCCTGAATCCCGTGCGTGCTGAGTTTATTTCAAAGAGCGCTCAGTATTGGGAAATTAAATCACTAACTGACTTCAACTAGCAATAACTTTGCACAACAACGTTTTTAGGAAAAATGTCCTGCAGCAAAGTTGAAGTACATTTTGCAGACCTTCTTAATGCATAAAGGGTGTTCGGAAATATACATCTGAATTTTGTAAAGTAATGGCTAATTGTAACCAAATCATGTAGTTTCTAAGTTTCCTGCTTAAAAATATACAAGCTCCACTCAAATAATACAACAGGGTAAACACATGTTATATGTAAAAACCTGACTCGTTTCAAGTTAATGAGAGCATGAGTCACCAAATGAAAAGTGAATAAAGAGATTATCCAGTGAATAGCCGCGTCTTATTCATTGCATTTTCATAGTTTCTTTTAAACTTAACTTGTTACTAATCCTTTGTTATTGTATTACGAAGCCTCAATTGTATTATTCGATTTTCTTGGTTCTTAAGAACCTAAATAATACCCCCGTATTCGAGGAATGTAAACAATACAAAGAGATTACTGTAGTATCCTGGAATCAGTGGTAATTCGGTGAATACATCGTTTCTACTGTTGAGCGTGAAATGGAATCCCGCACGATAAGGATAGTTCATGGATGCGAATACCGCGTGTAAAGAGTTAACATGAGACATAACTATGTTAAAGTGATAGGCTAACATTATGGAGCTTCAAGTTAAAACATTGTCAAATTTTGATATCCGAACTACATAGTAGTGTTCATATAGACAAACAAACACGCTAGAATAAAAAAAAAAGTTTGGAAAGTTACACTGCCAATGGCAAGTTATGCATGAATAAACAATTAAAACTTGGGGCGAGTTTAAATAGCGTAGGTGTACCCACAGTAAGTCTATGGGAGAAAATGGGCAGGTGAATCCGATCAACTTCCGATTTTCACTTTTTTAAAGCACTAAATAATCATTTTGAAATACAATTTGTTTCAGGGCGTCATTTTTAGACCATATCAAAGACAATGGTAGCATGGGGAATCATGTTGCTCAGATTTTTTTAACTGTGGTAAATGTTAGCCAATACCTTTAAGTTACAAGATTATTGACTCTTTCGTTCTTGAGATATCGTCTGCACAAAAAATGACCAGAAAGAAACATGACATAAAGAAAAAAAATCGTACAACATTGAAAATAATGATGTCGCAATAATAGCGATTTCGTGCTCTTATATATAAGAGCACAAATTTGTAGCGACTAACTCGTACCAGTACTAGTAGTAGCAAAATTTGTTGTAGCGAGTTAGATCGCTACGGCTGCTCGCTCCCCTACTATAGGAACGAAATGCTCGTAGCGAGTTACATCGCTACGGCTGCTCGCTCCCCTATTATAGGAACGAATTGCTTGTAGCAAGTTAGATCGCTACAGCTGCTCACTCCCCTACTATAGGAACGGGATGCTCGTAGCGATTTAGATCGCTAAAACTGCTTGCTCCCCTACTATAGGGACGCTACAAATTTCTGCTCTTATATATAAGAGCGCGGAATCGCTATCATTGCGATTGAGAAATTACCCGTACAACATCTATGGTGATCCGCGAATACGCGGATCACCAATAAACAAGCAAGCAAACAAACAAAGTAAGACAAATTTTTCGGACAAACTCTATGGAGATCCGCGAATACGTGGATCACCAATAATATCTAGACTTTAATTTGTCACTGAGACGAATTGGTGATAAACGTATTCGCTTCGATCTTTAAATCTAACGTAAATGTAGCAAACAGTATCTGTTTGTGTCTGTATGTCTGTGTGGGTATGTGTCTGTGTATGAATGTATGCGTCTATGTAGGTGCCTGTATGTGTGCATGTTTGTATGTTTGTTTGTATGTCTGTGTGTTTGTATGTGTGTCTGTGTGTATGAATGTGTCTATTTGTGTCTCTGTCTGTGTGTCTGTGTGTGTCTATGTGTGTCTGCAGTCTGTTTGAATGTGTGACTGTGTGCTGTGTGTTTGTCTGTATGTGTCTGTGTGTCTATTTGTATGTCTGTGTGTTTGTGTATGTCTAATGTGTCTGTTCGTATGTCTGTCTGTATGTGTCTGCGTCTGTATGTGTCTGTGTGTGCTTATGTGCCTGTTTGTGTGTCTGTGTGTTGTGTGTTTGTCTGCATGTGTATGTGTGTCTGTTTGTATGTTTGTATGTCTGTGTGTTTGTGTGTGTCTGTGTGTTTGTCCATGTGTTTGTGTGTCTGTACGTTTCTCTTTGTCTGTCTTTTTGTGTGTTTGTATGTATCTGTTCTGTTTGTGTGTCTGTATGTGTCTGTGTGTTTGTCTGTGTGTGTCTGTGTGTCTGTGTGGGTATGTGTCTGTGTGTGTATGTATGCGTCTATGTATGAATCTGTGTGTCTGTGTGTGTATGTTTATATGTTTGTGTGTTTGTCTGTCTGTTTGTGTGTATGAATGGGTCTGTTTGTGCCATTGTATGTGTCTGTGCGTCTGTATATGTCTGTATGTGTCTCTCTGTGTGTCTATGTGTCTGTATGTGTCTAGTTTTTATGTGTCTGTGTGTCTGTATATGTGCATGCGTCTGTTTGTGCGTTTGTCTCTGTGTCTGATTGCGTGTTACTGTGTGTCTGTATGTGTCTTTGTGTTTGCCTGGGTGTCTGTTTTTGTGTCTTCATGTGTTTGTCTTTGTATGTGTGTTTCTGTGTGTGTGTGTCTCTGTGTGTCTTTATGAGTCTTTTTGTTCATAGTGTGTGGTTGTGGGTATGCATTTATTCGTAAATGAGGTTTGTGTATGTATAACTTGGTAGTTCGTGTGGTGTCGGAAAGAGGATGTACAAGTTTATGGTGTGTATTTGGATATCTGTAAGTGTCTGTGTCAGCCTGTATGCGTTGTGAGTGTCAAAAAGACACAAACATACGCAAACACACAGAAACATTAAGCCACCCCAATAGACACGCACAGAGACCCACAAACTCACACCCAGACAAAAAAAACACACAGACACATACACACATATGGACACACAGAGACTCACAGACACATACAGACACAAAGACACAAAGGCACACACAAACAGAACGGATACATACAGACGCACAAACAGGGACACCTACCGACACATACAAGCACACAGACAAACACAAACAAACACACATATATACAAACAGACACACATGTAGACACACAGAGACACACAGACACATACTGTACACACACAAACATATACAGACACACAGATACACACACACAGACACACAATTATACACACAAACACGCAGACACACAAACATACACAGCCAGACAGACAGATACACACAGACTCACACACAAATAAACACACACAGACACACAGATACACACAAGTAGACACACAAAACATACAGACAGACACACAGACACATACAGACACACAAACAGACACACACTAGCACACCCCGACAAACATACAGACACCTATAGACACACAGACACATACAGACACACATACAGACACAAATAGACACAAAACAGACCACAGATACATACACAGACATACAATGACAAACATACAGACACATACAGACACACAAACAGACACACTGATTGACACACAGACACACAAACAGACACACACTGGACAGACACACACAGCCAAATACAGACAAATAGATTTACATTGATACATACATACCCGCAGACAAAAATGGATAAACACATACACACAGAGACGCATACAGACACACAAACAGAAACAAACAAACATAAAGACACACAGACAAACACACATACACTCAAACAGACACACACTCAAACACACCAAAATGACACATACAGAAAAACAGACACACAAACATACAGACCCATATAGACACACAGACACATTCCGACAGAAACACATACATATACCGACACACAAACAGACACACAGACAAACACAGATACACATGCAGACACAAATAGTCACACAGACACATACAGACGCAGAGATTCACAGACACACACAAACATACAGACCCATATAGACACACAGACACATGCAGACAGACACATGCATACACATACCGACACACAAACAGACACACAGACACACACAGACAAACATACAGACACAAATAGGCACACAGACACATAAAGACGCACAGATACAGACACACACACAGAAACAAACAAACATAAAGACACACAGACAAACACACATACACTCAAACAGACACACACTCAAACACACCAAAATGACATACAGAAATACATACACACAAACATACAGACCCATATAGACACACAGACACATGCCGACAGAAACACATACACATACCGACACACAAACAGACACACAGACAAACACAGACAAACATGCAGACACAAATAGGCACACAGACACATACAGACGCACAGATTCACAGACACACACAAACATACAGACCCATATAGACACACAGACACATGCAGACAGACACACATACACATACCGACACACAAACAGACACACAGACACATAAAGACGCACAGATACAGACACACACACACACACTGACAAACATACAGACGCATATAGAATACAGACACATATAGACACACACATACATACACAGACAAACATACAGACACATATAGATATACAAACAGACACACACATACACCTACAAACACACAAACACATAGTGACATACACCCACATACCCACAAACAATTAAATGTGATTTGATCGTAGCTGGCGACAATTTGTGCCTTCAACTCCGGGCACAAATTGTCGCCGGCGACAATCTGTGCCGGTGGCGACAATTTGTGCCGTCAGGTTTTTCCCAAATCGTCACAAATTGTCGCCGGCGCCAATTTGTAACGCGGCGACAATTTGTACCGCAACAAGCGATGCATGTAGTGTTATCCGCGCATCATAGTCTATCAGAATAAACAAAAAGTAGGGGTCACCGTTAATTTTAGAGAGTTATGGGTGATTTAAAAATGTCCCTCATTCACTACGCACGCATGCGCGCGCAGTTGCGTTTGTGGGGCGTGTGAGCGATATTTTGGGTTCTGGTGCACGGAAAATGGTTCTAAATGAATGGTTCTAGAATTCAGTTAGACATCTAAAATCATCAAAAAAATGATGTTATTCTGTCGGGAAAGGGGTGCGCGCGAAAAAAACGCGTGCACCAAAATGCTCCAAATGACCTGACACATATAGTGCTGTTAATAAGAAGTCATTTGGAGCATTTTAAAACTTTGACACGCCCGTCGTGGCGCACACACGCACTTGGCTAGGCCTAGCAGTTGACCCTTGGCCTTAATTTTACGTTGGTCAAATTTGATTACGTAATTCTATTTCAATAATGAGATATCGAGAAATATCTGTTTTTACTTATGACGTTATAAATGACGTCACGGATGGTCTATCATATCAACATGATTACCATGCCGAGGTATTGACATGGGGCATAGCTATGCTAAGTTACAAGATTATTGACGATGCCGTTCTTGAGATATCGTCTGCACAAAAATGACCAGAAAGAAACATGAAGATATAAAGATTCTGACAAACCGCGGTTACGCGGATCACCAACGAGGTTCATTCCCGGGTGGGGGGCACTTAGTATAATTTTGTGATACGTATGTGCCGCGGTAGAGACCCCCATTTTCAGCCCAAATATCCGTTCCAGAGCATCTCAATTTCAGAAGGCCCGACATTTTTATGATTTTTTTCAGTTCCAGAGACCCCCAAATTTGCCGTTTTGCTTCTAAGTTTTTGCTCGGCCACACCGCTTTGCATTTCAGCCCGTGCCAGAACTTTTCAGCACGGCGCGCCAACGGCGCGCCGGAACTTCGTCGATTTGTAGTTCCGGAGCATATCATTTTGAGGTTTTCTGAAATGCCTTAGCTCCAGTTCCAGAGACCCCATTTTTTCCGCTCAACCGTTCCAGAGCCCCCGATTTTCGACTCAGTGCGGGCCACATAGGTGTCACTTGTTGTAAGTCGAGGCTGCCCCCCCCCGGGTTTCATTGATACTTTTAGATCCGCGTTTGATGACATTTTACAGCAAATTTAGATTGTAAGGCGCATTTATATTATATAATCCACACTGTGTATATTGGTCCAATCTGATGTTGTGAAGTGTTCGTCGAAAATTAGGGAATTCCATGAATATGGCTCCGGCGGACAAATGATCCGCACGAACAATCTGCTCCGAAAAATGCGACAATGCTCCGCCGACATTTGCTCCGCCGGAACAACTTTGCTTCGGGGCGACATTTGCTTCGTACGACAAAATGCTCCGGCGACATTTGCTCCCGGCGACAATTTGCTCCGGGCCGACATTTGCTCGCGCGACATTTGCTCGCGACGCATATTGCTCGGCGACAGATGCTCCGGGCGACAAATTGCTCCGGCGACGTATTTGCTCCGGCGACAACTTGTCCTAAGTTGCGACAAATGCTCGGCGACATTTGCTCCGACGACATTTGCTCCGGTGACAAATGCTCCGGCTTCAAATGCTCCGGCGACAATTGCTCCGAAGGTGCGACAAATGCTCCGGCGACAAATGCTCCGGCGATATTTGCTCCGGCGACAATTGCTCCTAAGGTGCGACAAATGCTCCGGCGACATTTGCTCCGACGACATTTGCTCTGGAGACAAATGCTCCGGCGACATTTGCTGGAGCGACAATTTCTCCGGCGACAGTTACTTTGGTGCGATAAATGCTTCGGCGACATTTGCTCCAACGACAATTGCTCCTAAAGTGCCACAATTGCTCCTACGACATTTGCTCCAAAGTTACGACATTTGCTTCGGTGACATAATATGCTCCGGCGACAATTGCTTGGCGACAATTGCTCTTACATTTGCTATTGCCGTTTGCTATCTATTGAGTATCCCAATTCACAATGCATGTTTTCTTCCATACACTGTCATTTTAATTTTCTATAGCCTACTATAATAATAAATTAAATCTCTGTTTGTGAACTATCTATAGGGTTTTGTTTGAAATGTTTGCCGGTTTCTGAGTATTTATGTACGTATACAAGTATTCACATA
>JZLH01S0070344.1:3106-13227 GCA_001188425.1 Eucidaris tribuloides
CTTTCGGCTTTTTGGTTTTTCGCTCCCCCTTTTTTTTTGAGGGGGGGGGCTGTGTTAACATGCCCCTTTTTGTAAAAGGGAGTGTATTTGAACACCCAAAACCCCCCCCACTGGTACGCGTTATGGGTGCTAACAGCATGATTTTGTGAAAGTCATAGTCTAGGCGTCGCGAGGATTTTTCCAAGGACTGGTGTATTTTTTTCGCGACCAAATCCTAGGTTTCCCACATTTTTCCCGCTTATGCCCGTCGTCCGAAACCGCCTCAGCGGGGGGGGTTGGGTGTGGTTGTATGACAAACTTTTTTACCAGGATCCATGGGTCCTCAAATTTTCCGCGGTCACGGCAGTGCCTGTCCGAAAACTCGCTCGCGCGGGGGGGGGGGGGGGGGGGGTAGTTGCGATAATTTTTCCCAAATCCTAGGTCCAAATCTTTTCCCGGCGGGTTGAGGGGGGGTTGTCATGAAAAATTATTTTCCCAAATATCCCTAAAAATAAATTATTTATCATTTACATTTTCAAACATCCCTCTTTTCATGAAAATGGGGGGTGATATCGTGAAAAAAAGGGGTGATTTCGGGTAAAAAGGGGTGTTTGGGGGTGTTTAACACCCCCCTTCGGCTAAAGGGGGTGTTTGAACACCCCAAACACCCCCCTGCGTACGCGTATGGTCATAGTTATATTAGGCCTAACTTAAATTACGTCAATATGCTATGTTCATATCTGCACTCAAACCAGTTGTTGTATTTGAATCATTTTACACATGTTATTCAGTGAGGAACTCCGGGACATCCTGAAGTAAGAAAAAGGGCAAGATAACTTCGCCAAATTATGAGTCAGTTTCCGAGTACCAGCATTTATGTACAACCGTAATATTTTCATAAACATTTCAAACATTTTGACATTTTTTTTCTACACATAAATAAGTGCCCTGGCAAATGAATTTAGAATTAGTCAGATCTATGGACCATTTCTCTTCAAAGGTATGTAACAAATATGATGAAAGAAATCCGGGGGGTGAATTAAACTTAAATCTAAATCGGAAAATTAATGTTTTCTTTTAGTGCTTGCTAGTAGCGAAAAAAAATAAACCTTGGTGTCAAATTTGATTTGATTCAAATATTTTGTCAAAGACATTCTCAGTAACGATTGCGTCTATAGGCAGTCTTTCTTTCTGGAGTCACCCGTTTAGTTTCTCGCCAGTCGTCAGTATGCATGACTAGCTTTTACATACGGCAAGCGCCTACATGTTAGCTAGCTAACAGCAGGCGCGCTGGCCGTGTGCAAATGACAAAACGACTCGGCGAAATCAACAATTCCGGTCAGAGGTCAAATATTTCCTAGACGATAATTGACGCTGAAAGAACTGTTGTGTTGGGGTAAACATTTCGTCATTTTTCGTATGTTTTTAAGTCATGAGTGTGTTATATTGTGTTGAATTTGCAGAAGATTACTATGTGAGTGTTATGATTATGAACTTCTCACAGCACTTTAATTTATTAAGCAGAATCTTGCGCAAAATTGTTCAATTAATAACGCCGACCGCTGCAGATATTCGCAGCGCAGTTACTAGTGACAGCGTGCGGGCTGTGACTGTAGTCTGTACATAGATCTACATATCACAGCAAATGAATTCGTCAGTTGCTAACACGGCGAATGTTGGTTTCCGTTTCGGAACCACAATTGTGCGACGTGTAGGTAGTACAATTTTCATTTTAATAAGATCTAGAATATATCTAGATCCATACTTAGAAATGACAATGCTCTATCTCACTCGGTTCCGAGAAAAGTTTTATAAACTGAGCTGAGGCGAGGTCGTTTGCTGTGGCCGTGCGGGCTGGGAGTAATTCACAGAATCACAGTGCAACCACCCTGCTCTGCGCTGCACTGCAGAAAATGGTGTTAGATCTAACATTATATTGTGTTGTGTGAGTGGACGTGAGGCTCGTGATGTGGACTCTTGTTTTAGTCTTGGCAACTTGGTGGCTTTGGAATTGGAGCATTCATGAAAATTGTTTTGGAAATATTTTCTTAAATTCCCTTAATGGGTGGCTAAGTGTGGGGTAGAAATTATGGAGTAAACAAAATAGATGTGGACCAAATTAGGAAAATATTAAACATGGAAAATCTGTGCTTGTGCACACAGCACAGATTTTCCATGTTAATTATAATATAAAAATAAAATCAGAAAACAGCTTCACTTTCACATTGAAAATGTTATGACAAAATGCAAGAAAATTGCATTTAAAGTTTTAGAAATAACTTAAAACTTGGATTTGTTGAAAATGGATGTGGGTATTTCCACAGTTCGGTTACTTTTCAGGGATGTCGGGTAATTTTATGTTTCCAATCTACCCCTCAATATAAATTAATGAGAGATAACTGCCTCCAAATTGCTTTAAACAGGCAATCCTAAGGAGGAGCGATATATCGATATATCGATAATATCGATAAAAATCTTCATATCGATATGACGATATATGATTTAAGGTTATATCGATATATCGATTTTGAGAATATATTGGTCCATATCGACCTTTTTCCGATATCAAACCAACTAACGATGTGTTAACAAAGCCTGAATAACTTCGTTACAACACATGCAGTTGTTAATTGCCGGTTATTCATATTGAATTTCACGCCAATTTTTAATTTGTAAAACCTAGGAAGCATTCACAACTTATATATCTTAATACCCCAGAAAATCATAGTTACTTTGTAGCATCGATCAGGCCTTTTTAATAATGTAAGATTGTCACTTTTAACGGCTCATTTTATGTCAGTCGGTGTTCGATTAATCAAACCAAAATCGGAATCGGTTGACGCGACATGTGCCGTCAAAACAACCACCACATTGTTAACAAAGCCTGAATAATTTCGTTACAACATGTAGTTGTTAATTAGCGTTTATGCAGATACAAATTTTACGCCAATTTCTCATTTGTAAAGCTTGTTGTTGTTGTTGTTGTTGTTGGTTTTACGGCGCGTGTCAATCGATGTCCGATTATTTACTGCTTGGAGAACACATTCACGAACTTATGGTTTTCTTAAAATATATCAGGAATCATGGTTACAAGTAACTACTCATCGATCATAGCCAAGACTGGTTCAAGACAGGCGCCCTCAAATGTTGAGAAATGGAATAATTATTGACATGACCATGATCGAATTGAGAGTAACTGTAACCAATGATTTTTTGAGATATTAAAGCAAAGATCAGTTGGGGATGTGTCTAAGGCTTTACAAATTAAAAATTGCGTGAAAATTGCATAAATCATAAAGCTGCTAATTAACAACTACATGTTTGTAACAAAAATCAGGCTTCTGTAAAGCAATGTGAGTGTTGATTTGACGGCAACATATGTACGTCCAACAAGCGATTTCCGATTATATTGTTGATTATATCGAAACAGTCGATTGACATAAAATTGAGCGCGTTCAAAAGAAACTTACATTATTAAAAAGTGGCCTTGATCTCGATGCCGCAAATAACTATGAATTCGGGAGTGTTGAAAATATATAAAGTTTGAATGATTTCCCAAGGTTTTACAAATATAATATATTTGGCGCTGAAATCAATGATAAACGGCATTAACAACGCATGTTGTAACGAAGTTATCAGCTTTGTTAACAACAATCGTTAGTTGTTTTTACTGGGCAGATAAAGATCGCTTTTCCACGGAGAGCTGATCCCGGAAGAACGTGCTAAGATATAGGAATTTTGAAAAAAAAAATCGATAGATGCTCGAATAATATAACGAATATGACCCGCGCCAAATATCGTATATTCCGATATATGCTATATGCGCTGCCATCCTTAGACAATCCACTAGAATTTTTGGAAAAGAAATTTTGGGAGTGAAACGCTTGTCGTGGACAGAATTTTATGTAACTTAATAGAGTAAAGGACCTCTTGTGAAGATCGACGCGCCGAGAAGTGAAGTCAGAACCTACACGGAATAAAAATATTTTTGGCATTAGTGAAAAACTCTATACATCGTACCATACACTTGCCACATGTGTTAACTACATCTCAACTGATCAAACATGCCACAAACATTCTGCAAATTGTCCTTAAAATGTCGATTATTTTTTTGTCGCGATAAAAATGTGCGATCGTCGCCGCGATTTTAAGAAATGCGCCAGGCTTATGCCATCCAGTGCTAAAGCTAGAGGGGTCACAAAACCCGAAAAGAAACCGAAATAATCACGGAAAATTTGCGCGTTTTTACATACGCGTATCACAACGACAATGCTCTATCTACTGCACCGGTAGAAGAGACTAGAAAAAAAAACGTTAGCGCAATCCGCGATCAGTCGATTCCCTCTACCTCAATATATGGCGATGTGGTAGCCGGCACTAACAATCGACACCCACGCGGTGCACAACACGCATCGGAAGAGCGCTGAACAGACGCCTAGTTAAAGCGGCGTCACAGATGAGTCATCGGTTGAACCGCGCTCGTGCGTGCGGACGCAGCAGCATTTGCGGACGCGCGAGCATACATAGAGTTTGTCTAGGGTCGATTGACGGCATATAACCCCGACCATGATTCTTGGCACAAAATAATCACGTAATCGCGACGCAGTTTCTTTTGATACTTTATTTCAGTTTCGAAAGTTTATTTCCAGATTGGTGAAAGGTAAGTATATATACTTTATTTACATCCGTGTATTACTTTATCAATGTGTATAGAAAGAAAGCTATTAATGCAAAAGTGCTTAAGTGGTCGAATCATGGGTACTTTACTCTACATGTAGATCAAACATGACGGTCAAATTTTAAACATTCAATGAATATTTGTTGTTTTTCAACTGAATACATGTAACCTGATATTGACTAGAAGAGATAATAATAGGGTGTCTGAACGCCTATCACATTTTTCTTGCTTTCGTGTATACTATAGATATGTTCAATGCACAATCCCATTGCTGTGTGCACAAGTCAATAAATGGTCATGCTTTGGTCGTCAAATCTCACCTTTTCAACATCGCCGAATGTTTATCCTGGGTAAAAGTGGCCTTGAATTTGGTATCAAATTAAAGCTTATCCTTTGCTCCATCTTTTCCTGGAAGGACTTTGGATATAATGGACGTGTTCACACCGAGAAAACACAAACCTTCTCTGCCCCATCATTTCCACAGACCACAGTATTGGTGATCAAGATGAGTCCAATTACATGAAAAATATTTCAAATATGGGGAATCCCCGTGTACACTTTGTTTTTCTCATATCCAGCTGGATAAACGCTCGCCGGGCTCTCAAAGTACCCTTTGCCGCTCTTCGTCTGTGGTATTAGCCAATGAAGCTATATGGCAAATGTGAACAGGTACTGTGTGTGCTACATTTGTGTCCCGATCCCAAGGAAACATGCAAGAAAAAGACCCTAAATTTATCTGGACATATCTTTTGATAGGAACATTGGTTAGTTCCCAAATTTGGAACATGCCTTCCTCAGCTACATGTTTACTACAAAATGCAAACAAATTCAATCTGAAGGAACAAAAATTGTGAAAACTGAAAATCTTTCAGACACCCTAATAATAACAGGCCTAACATTCTTTTAAACACTGTTTTATGCCATTTCCAGACTTTGTAATGAATGTATATAACATGCACAGACAAAACTTGATATTTTGGTCTGTCCATGTTTATACTTTCACCAACAAGTCTAAAAATGGCTTGTTCTAGCATATTACCCTTTCAAAGCCATTGGCTGTAACATTTACCACATTTAAAAATGTGAGCTACATAATCCTCCATGCTCCAAGTGTCTTTGATAAGGTCTGAAAATAAAGCCCTGAAAAAATTGTGTTTCAAAATGTTTATTTAGTGCTTTAAAAACGTGAAAATCGTAAGTTGACTGGATTCCCATGCCCATTTCCTCCATACTGTGTGTAGAACTGGGCTATTTTTTACTTGCCCCAAGTACTAATTGTTTATCCATTCATATCTTGCCAGTGGCAGCATATATTTCCAAACTTTTGTATTCTATGGTGTTTACTTGTCCATTCAAACACTACTTTGTAGTTCAGATAGCAAAGTTTGACAATTTTTTAATTTGAAGATCCACAATGTTAGCCTATTACTTTAAGGCCAATTGTTAAGTCAGAAAAATCACAGGGAAATGCATGCGCATATTTGGAAAAAGCACCACTGGTGACTAGGCATTTTACTGACGGAAGATGCAGTTGTCGACCTTGTTATATTTACTTCTGTTTGTTCTTCTGTCTCCAGGTGGGACAACTGACAGAACATTGAATGCAAAATAAGGAAGACACTTCAGACTCGGAATCAGCAGTCAGATCTCGACGTGTTTGGGGAGGCACGAGTCATAGAGTTACCGGCTTTGCATTTTGTCTTGCTGCCCATAATTTGAGGAAAATCTTGGCATTGTGATGTTGATAAGACCTTAATTATTCAACATGATTTTGTGTTCTTAAAATATCTGCGAGCAAACATACAATGTGATACATCCACCACTAGATAAAAGACGCTGGTATTGTAGTAAACAGAACCCACAACACATTTACGGCAAACTAGAAAGTTTTATTTGATCGCTCACCTACACAGTCCCATCCTCCATCCAAGATGGGCGACGACAAGGGACGGGACGAAGGGACCGAGGTCGGACCGGGCCAGGCCTATCAACATTTTATCATCATGGAGGATCTCTTGGACAAATTTAAACTTCTCAACTACGAGGAAGATTTCTTGAAGGGTCTTGGATTCAAGCCCCTCTCCAGACACTATTTTGCACTCCCCACGAACCCCGGGGAGCAGTTCTACATGTTCACCTCTCTGTCGGCGTGGCTTATTAATCTCAGCGGAAAGCAGTTTGACCAACCACAAGAGGTAGTATAGCCAGATATAACATACAGCGTGTCTCAAAAAAAAATTGTGCAAGTGAAAAGTGCCCACTTGGCAGTTAGAAAATACTGTCATTACATGATGCTTACATCAATGTCAAGGGTACAGTCTTAGCTTTCAAATGCTCTTTGTTCTGTTAAATTTGCTTGTTTTAATCTCGAGATATGCACACTTACATGTACATGTAACCACGACGGGGTAAAATCACAATTGTGCCACTTTCACTACAGTCAATGATAGCATCAGGCCCTCTTCCTTCATAAAAGCGGTACAATATGATATTACTCTTTCGTTGAGACATGAAACATGTCTCAAGATTAAAATAAGCAAATTAAACAAGACAAACAATACTTTAACCCTATTTTAAACTGGGGGCCTATTTCAGACCCAAGGTTTTTACTGGGGGGGGGGGTCAATTTGACCGCCCCCGCCCCCTTCAGAATCTCGGCCGCCGATCGGCGCGACTTCGCAGCGAAAATTTGCATGCGCATTGAGCCGAGATGTGAAACTACACGACCTGAACTAGCTAAAATTTTCAAAAAATAGTTTTTTCTAATTTTTAATAGTAAACATTAATATGCACAATAAGTGCATGAAATTATGTTTTCGCCTATAACTCACTTACAATAGCTAGTAGAATACTAATTTTGGGTGAAAATATTCATTCTGACATTTCACACAATTATCTTCAAAATAATTTGCCGAATTGGAATTAATTTCTTATGTATTTTAATGTTTTATGAATTTCTTATGTATTTCCTTGTTTTTTTTGACCTTTTGTTTTCTATTGTTTTTTCGATGAAATTTGTTGGGGACACTTTTGCAATCATAAACAGCATAAAATAAATTCATTTCAACCAGTAAAAGCAACAATAATCATACATTTATGATTTTTGGCTGAAATCACAATTTCCATTGATTTTGTACACGAAATCACGTTTTTGAGCGATTTTTGGGTTGACATGCATGTATAAAAAGTCCCGTAGCGTCGTAACTGTACATCCGATTTTCGCGAAAACGGTCTAAAAATATGCACAAGACTTTAAAGTAAAAAGTCAGCAAGCGATGCGATCAAAAAATTTTTGCGCGGTGGCATGGTCACGAAATTCGTCGGGGGGGGGGGGGTTCAAATTGACCCCCCCCCGACGTTAATATAGGGTTAAAGCATAAGAGTATGCCCTTGATGTAGATGTTAGCGTCAGTCACAACAATATTTTCTAATTTCCAAAGAGGTGCTTTTGACTTGCACTTTTTTTTGATACGTGCTGTATTTTCCTGTGCACAGTGATTTAATGTTTAAATTGTAAAAATTTATGTTGAATCATGTTTAAAATAGAAAAAGTTATAATTATCATTATTATTTCTTTATTTTTTTTGCTGGGGGTGGGGGGGATGTTTTTAATACCACAATGCAAAGCATAGTAGAGTAGTGTTTTGTTTGTCAGCTTTTTGACGATCAGAAACATGCTGCCCAATTTGCTACCTGTAGTGAATTATATCATTTGGTGCTAGGTAGTGCTAGTTTTTCCATCCATTGGGTTTTAAAAGGGTACCAAGTTAACAGTATGCAATGTTGTAGACTGGCCGAGTCTAAAGTTTTATTGTGCTTTGATAGCAGTTATGACTTAACAAAATTAGAAAGTTACAGTGACTGTTAATCATCAATAAATATCACAACCAAAAAAAAAATTGTATTGCCCTTCTCGTCCCTGTCCCCCTCACACACATGTATATAAAAAAAATTGAAATTCAAAATGATCATAAGTTGCTTTAAAAATGTGAAAGTCAATGAACAACCAGTCCAGTTTTTCCCCATAAACTGCTGTGTTATAGAATTGTTAGTCCCCATGACAGTAATTCATGTGCCGATATTTACATGTATTTGTACAGGTTTTGCTATTTACAGCATAACTGTTTTAAGTTTTGTGTTCTTGGGTGTTTACATGTATTTGTTCATTCAAACACAATTATGTAGTTAAGATATATCCAAGTTCAACAATTTTCTTAAAAATTGAGTGTCTAATATTAAATAGTGTCGTAAATGTATGTACTTTTAAAATCCTTTGTGTACTGTAGCATCATAAAAGGAAATCGTAATGTGTGTGTTCCTACAATTTAATGACTCTTAGTTCACTCTGCAATCTATTTTCTTTCTCCACTTAATTGCTCTCTTGAAGTATGATGATCCCAATGCCACAATCTCCAACATCCTGGCCGAAGTTCGTCAAATGGGGGCAGCTACCGACTTTCCACCGAACAAACTCAAAACAGGCCACGGCGAGTACTGTATCTATGTACTGGACAAACTCGCTGACGAGGCACTGAAGAAGTCAAATTTCAAATGGGGAAGGTAAGAGTCAATGCACGATGGTTGATTTCTATTTACTGTCCGCGCTATGTTAAACTGATAAGGGCAGTGACATGATTGGGAGAAACAAAAACTTCCTCTCGAACCAAACTGGTCAAAAGATATACACTAGTTTATACACTAGGTGGAGTGTATCTTATGGCTGGAAGTATTTGTCTTTAACTTGTTTACTTAAGGAGAATCAAGCATGAACATACCAGTACTTTATTTCTCTTGTGCCTTGAGAGAAATTTGTCACAAGGCATACTGATTGAAGCTTTTTTGAAGTGAGTCAACTTTTAATTTTCACAGAAGAATCCTTGAACAGTTTACTTGATTCTAGAATAGTTTTACCCCAAGTTGAGGAGTACCGTCGATCATGTCATTCACCTTTAAGAGTAACGGTAGCTCAAAAACTGATACTCCAATTAGTGTCTGTATGCAGTGAACTAAAGTTTGACAAAGTACTATCAGTGGAACATATTCACTGGGATACAGTGCTATGGGCACAGTGAATCCTTTTTCTGTTTGAACAAAAATGAGAGTACCGAAGGGATAACATCAAACTGGTCCAGAAATATGTTTAGACAATAGTTGAATCAGTAATTGGTGCAAAAAGGACTCCGTATTGGTGGTAACAGCCAGGTATGACATGCTGCACCTGGTTCCATCACTGTCCACCAGCAGGGCTGCCACTCAAAATTTTGATTTCACCCTGCGCCGCATGCGTATTTTCCCCTACGCACACCACTTTTCCCCTACGCCTAATTATCACAATTTTCCCCTACGAACCCATGTTTTCCCTTAGAAAATTAACTTTTTCCTTATGAAGGTGTGTTTTCACTACAAAATAACCTTAGTAAATGCAAAATATTGATCACGATTTCTTCGCAGGAGATGGACAAAA